>VZRL01003708.1:2160750-2239059 GCA_013397895.1 Origma solitaria | reverse complement strand
TTGTTTTGTTTTTTTTTTTTTTTTTTTTTTAATAAGAGATATTTTCCTTTCCCAAAAATTCTTGAGAAATCAGAAGCCTCCTGCCTGATCTGATGAGACAGTAAAGGGCATTTATGAGAGTAATATTTGTGAAATTCTCTGTTTATTACAGATGAATGGGGAGTAGATAATGCCTTTCAAACAGTGACCCCCCAAAAAAAAAAAAAAAATTGTTTCAGTGGGGACTATCAGGGGCTGCAGGCTTTAACCTGAGCAGGTGCAGGCACCAGGTAAGTCAAGAAGAGGCTGAGTCCCTTCTGAGGCTGTGGAGTTGGAAGATAAAATGAATCTGGTTAAACATTTCCTGCAAAGGAGAAGGTAGAGAGCCCAAAATGAGTTTCTGGGAAGTGGCTGTAAGTTAGTGAGACAGTCCCAGTGTGAATGGCAATGGTTTGGGTTCCCTTCTACAGTAAGAAGGACGAGACTCTATACAAGTTAACCTTGTAAACTTGAAGGGTTATTGGTTATAAAATGAATGGTTGTGTTTTCTGCCATTTTTTTTAGTGCTGAAACTGTAATTGATGTTACCAATTCCAACCAGAAAGTACCTTTAGTCAAAGAGAAAAAATGCCTTGTAAAAGAATGCAAATCCCTTAAAACACCTGAAGTGTTGGGGTTTTTCCCCTGGATTTTAGAAGCTTCTCTGCAGTACAGAATGATGACCTCGTCATACCTTTAACTTTTTTGTTTATCCCCAGAGCTGGAAAGATTTGTGCATGTGATTATTTTGACCATAATATATTACAGATCAACTGAGAACTTGTGAAGGAACACGGTTTTCCCCTCTGTTTAGATAATAAAGCAATCACTCTCACCCCTTAAAAAAAAAAAAAAAAAGATAATATATAAATGAGGAAGCACGTAAAGGGTGTGGCCCTTTAAAATCTTAAATACACGAAGCAAGTGAATCAGGAGCAGGAGGGAAAGGGGTGAAGAAAATCTTTAGGAATTTCAATTAATGAGTGCTGTGCTGAGTCTGTCTGGGCTTTCCCACAGCTTCATCCTCTCCTCTCCCCTACCTACTCTGCCCAGGTGTGCTGCTGCCTCCTCAGGGTCTGCGCCACCCCAACCACACCCCAAACAGAGGTTTTCCTTGTGCTGCCACAGGAAATGAGCTCAAACTGACCATACAACATCATCTGAAATAGAATTTCCTAATCTGAAGGTTATAAATTGTATCTCTTATAAAATGGACAGAAATACTTTCTAATTAGTTCACTACTTTAAAAATTAAATACATGTAATTGTACAGAGAATTTTTGTTTGTCTGATAGATTACATTTTTGCAGTTGCAGCAAAATAATCCAATTAAGCCTTAGAAGTTTTTTTTTCTCCCTTCCCAAGTTAGCCTAGCACATTTGTAATCTGTGTGTGTACCAATTTGAGTTCTCGTTTCTGTACAAATACCATTTTAATTGCAAATGCCACATTGTTTGGTGTACGTATTGATAGCTTCCCAGCGCCTTACATGCTTGGGATTTATGAAGCGTTTAATATGGTTTCTTGTTGACACTTCTAAGTCCTTAGTTTCACACTTACATGTTAGGGACCCGGTTTATATATTTGCTTGTAAATATATAATGCAACAGTATAGCCTTAAAAATGAAACATAGGCTGATTTTAGAATTCTTTTTATACCCTCCTTCTACAAAAAATAAATGGGTGGTTTCATCCTGCCGCACCTCACCGAGGAGACAACCAAATCCCAGCCAAATTCAGCATATGCAGTCAGAGGAGGACGTGTAAAAAGGCAGGATAGCAGGAAAGTGAAAGATGTTCCTTTGAAGTCCATCTCTGTCCGTGGAACCTTTGTTAATCTTTCTCTCCACTCCCAATTTCCCTGTGTGCAGTGAGGCACGAGGGGCACTGAGCATATGGAAAATGGGAGTTTAATGGCTCAGGCTGTGCTGGCAGGGTTGGGGCTGTGCAGCGTTGGCTGCATCGGGTGATGCCCTCAGTGCTTCCCAGTGCCATCCACTGATGCCTAAAACAGGGGCTAGGCAAGGTTAAGAGAATAAAAGCAGTTAGATTTATTGAAGGGCCTCAGGTGCATTCAAGGCAGTCACAGCCCACCCAGGGGCTGCACCCAAAATTGACAAGGGTCACGAGTTTTTGATACTTTATGAGTTCTGTCCATTTGCATATCAGGGCTAATCCTCCAATTACAGCTTCAAGTAATGAAGTCAGTTACTCCAAGTTTGGTCCTCCCAATTCACTGTTTACATATCTTGGGGCCTGAGACAGTGAGGTGTCCTTGAGTTTCGAGCTTAGAGAGGAATTGTTTTGTCTAAAAACAAGAGAACAGCAGCTCAGCACCCTGTATGGAGCCCAGAGTTATACACTAAAAATTACAGGATTACAGATACATGAAAATATAGAAGCTAAAATCCTAAGGCATCACCATTTCTGTGGGTTTGGCTGCAGCCCAGGCTGGGGGCGCAAGGATTGCCATAACCCCATGGTTGGGCGCACATGGATTGCCATAATCCCATGGCTGGGGGCACATGGATTGCCATAAACCCAGCCATGCTGGCTCCGGGTGGGATTGCAGGAACGCCTCGGAATGCTGGCACAGCAACGCTGCCTGTTCCCAGCAGCCCACCCAGGGACTAAATTAATGTATCTCATATTGTATTGATTGTGGCCAATAAGTGCCTAAATGATTTGATGCGAGGCAGAGGGATTATGGAGGGGAGAGGGAAGAGGCAGCTCGAAAGAAATATGCGGTTTAATTACAGGATGAATTTCGCCAATCTACCTCCCCCTAGGAATTTAACAAATAGGCCTAAGTGCACTTAGCTGTTCTTGACATCTGTTGAAATGATATCTGCCCATGATGAGGGAATCCTGGGAATTGGTCTGAGGGTATTGTCAGGATCAGTGAGCCACAGGAAACTGCTGTTCTGTCTGCGAAATTAGACGACAGAAATGCCTGCATTAGCAGTTTTAGGTCAAGCTGTAATGATTACAATTTCCATAACAGAATTCTGCTTTCTGATTTAATGACACCGGCTCTGTCTTTAGAAAGATGTTAAGTAAATATTTAAAATGTTGTTGAAACACAAGCAATGAAATATACATTTAAGCCGGAATCAAAATCAATTCCTGGTGCTGGTGGAAACTTGATATATGACTTTCAAGAGAAATGTCCAGGTTTATACCTTTTTTATGATGTGCTATGACATGTTATGAAACTCAGAATCTCTTAGGTAAACAATGGAGAGGGCATAAAACCCAGGGAACACAAAAGCTGGAGCTTCAGCTTAAATTCTCTGGGAAGACAAGCATGGTGAAGAGTGATGCTGTGTATTTGCTCATTTTGATTACATCTATAATTCAGCAGGAAGTATGTGTTGCTTAACGCTTTCTACTGCATTTTATGGTATTTATACTACACCTCTGCACCAGAGAACCTGGCAATACCTTCAAAGTCCTCAGAGACAGAAGTTTCTTTGCATTGTTTGAAAGCTGTGTTTTCTCGTGCTTGGAGCATTTATGTGTATTACCTCATAAATTACTTGTCATTTCCTTTGGAAAAGTAATGAACATTTCTTTGAGGAGGTAGAAAGTGAGACTGTGTATCCTGTTATCTGAGCTGCCAGTGGGTGCATTCTGACTGTGCCTTTTGCCTATGCAGGAACTAAAAGTCCACAGTTTTAGGCCCAGGGAGGGGGTTGTTCCTTCTGTATATAATCCCTGCAGTGTTCTTTTTCTGTGATTTCCATTAAAAAAATTGAAAGCAAAAATACATGGCTGATTCATATTACTGTAAAAGGCAAATCAGGATTTATGGCTACATGAAATGTTTATTGTGAGGGGGTTTTACAGATAGAGAAATTGAGGATGGAACTTTAGTTTGCATAGCCATGCTGTGTTTTCCTGGAAATTGCCTTGAATTCACACCCATCTGAATTCCTGATGCCCTTCCCTGTTTTACTGCAGTGAGGTTACCTGGGAAAACACATCCCTAATGTGGTAGATCCCAGCAAGGTTAAGAATTTAGTATTTTAGGTGGGTTTTTTTCCTGTTATGTTCCTGAAAATATACATATAAATACACCGGCATAAGTGATCCACAAAAATCCAGACAAAAACACAAGTTTTGCATTCCTGCTCTGTTTTTAAATCCTGCCTGACCCGCGGTGATTTGTGTGTCTGGGTGGGGACGTGGGCTCAGCCTCTCCTGCTGCTCACAGAGAGTTTTATGGAGTTTAGATCCTCTGGGGAAGCAAACCCGGAGGGATCTCTGCAGCACCAATCGGCCAAAGTGGAGCCATCGTTTGTTAGAAAGAGAATTAGTGCAGAAGAGCAGAAGGCTCTGTAGGAAGGTCTGACAAGGCTCCCATGGGCTACACCAGTGTCACAACCAAAACATTTTAATATCCATTTTGCCCAACAGACTGAGTCGTTTGGTGACTGTATAGAAAATAGAAAGCAGCTGATGCCCTCTTGAAAATGTAAAAAAACCACCAAAAACAAAAGCAAAACAACAACCCCCCCCCCAAAAACAAAAAAAACCCAACCAAAAAAACCCCAAACCAAAACAAAAAAACCACAACCCCCCAAAAAGAAAAAAAAATGCAAAAAACCAAAATCAAACAAACATCCCCTCTCCAACACAACAACAAAAAAAAACCAAAACCAAAACAAAAACCACCCATGCCTTCCCCTAAGAGTAGACTTGCAGTTGCAATGAAAAGCTTAATTTCAAATCTTTCAGTTACAAGATTTGGGATTGCTCTCCAATACCCTGTGAAATACAGTATGATATGAAATAAAAGCCAAGGTGTCTGAGATATTAAGAATTAAATGCAAACTCAGCATCATTGTTTCTTTATTTTTAGGGTTGTCTTGATATCTCATTGATAACTTTCCTGAAACAGAAAAGTTTCTGTGTGTACTGTAAATCTTTCGGTAATAGGATTTAGTAGAATGTTAATTTGTTTCCCTTTGCAGCTATAAATACTGTAGTCTTTTGAATAGAAATAAAATAGTGGGGTTTTTCTCCATAATCGCCTAACATATTAAATTGTAATGTATTTATAATTATCAGGTGGGGTTTTTTTCACTTTGACATGAATATGAGCTCTATACCATAGTATATCATATCTCAAAGCAACTTCAAAACCACTGTGATGTAATATTCACTTATCTAGGCTGAAATTCTCTAGGCTAAGTTTGTTCAAATCTTGCACCCATAATTAGGCATCTAAATATAATGGCCTGGTTCTTAAAAGATGTGAGCTCTTTTAGGTACAGTGACTTGCTAAGATTTGCTGTGCTCTGCATTTCTAAATCCAGGCCGTATATGTAGGTAGCCTAAATATAGATCCGTGAACTAATTTAAGACTTAAATAGACTTCAAATTATTGGGCATGTTCCTTGGTTCATGTTATTCCTGAGGGAGAAATCCAGGGATTCCTGCAGTGATCCTGGCACTGATGGCAAAGCTCCCACACTTCTGCAGGAAAGGATTACTCCTTGTTTTAAAAGTGTTTTTGAAACAGTTCAATGTTGTATTATATTATCCCTGTTTAAGGCACAGGTTCTGTCTTTTATCCCAAATTTGCTAGGAATGGAATGGAAAATTGTTTAGGTACAGCCCTTTCAGTAGGGCTGAGTTATGTATGGATAATCTGAAATGCCTGCTCTCTTCAAAGCCAGGATGTTTAAGGGAGCATATTACTTGCTTTGAATAAAACTCATTTCATATTTAACAGAGCAGTTTCACCTGTCAGACAGTCTGTTTCCTTTTCTTGTATTTTCAGGGCTTACAAAAAAATGGTTCGGGGTTGTTTGGCTTTTTGAATTGGAAGAAATTGTAAAAGAGGTTTCAGTTTTAAGTGGCTTTTATCCATAAATTTAGATTATTCAAGATGAAACAAGGTATTTAAAAATGTGGTATCACTGTCAGAAAATCGCGGTGTAATTGTCACTGCTAATACCTTGTAATTGTCACCAGCCCTGGCTTTGGCAACCAGATGAGAAAGAGTGATGAAAAAAAGCAATTATTCTTTATTTAATGAGGGCATTGTGTGTGCAAACCAGTCCAGAAAGTCCAAACTCTAATTTGCTTGTATTCATTATCACTCTTCACTCTTTGTCCAAGTTTCAGTTCATTTTCTTATATTTAAATTTGGTGTCATGTGTTAATTGAGGCTTCTTATAATGGAGATCAGGCTGGGATGTAAATGAATGGAAATGGAACTGTAATAGTGAACCAGAAATAACACTGCTTTTTCAGGTTTCAGGTTGGTTTGGGGTGATTTTTTTTTTAATTGTTTTTTTAAATTTTGTTTTGTTTTGGTTTGGTTTTTTCATTTCAGGTTTGGTGGAGCTGTTTTTTCAAAATCACATATTGTTTTTATGGACATTAAAAAGTACAGGCATTGACCTGGGTACGTTCTGAAATAGGCAAAGAAAGGGCACATTTACAAAGAATATTCAGAAGTGCATTGTTGCACTTCAGTCTGTAGTCTGTGTTTTATTAGAAAATGACAGTAACTCTATTATTCTCTGTAAAGGAAGTTTTCAAAGATGGATAGCAATGTTTGTGACACAGGGTAACAGAAGAGTAGTGTTAAGGAAATATTGTGGTTCACTTTTCCTTCTCATGTCCCATCATTTCATTCTCTCTCTCTCTGTGAAAAGAGGTTTTCCTGCACACCCTCTGAAAGAAGAGTAAGTATGCAAAAATTATTAGAGCATTCACAGTGTAAGAAAAATATTAACAATCAAGTTGTTAACATATTTCCACATCTCATGAACCTGCTGCCATTGTAAACAAGGAATGAAAATACTCGCAGCCACATGAAATCTCTGCAATGGCTTGGAAGCTCAGTGTTTTCAAGTGCAAAACTCAGCTTTCAGATGGGTTGTTACTGAGCCAACCCAAGAGCATGATTTATTTATTTTTTTATAGAAAATTCTTTCCAGTGATGAATTTAGTTACTTTCTTGCCCCCTCTTTTCTTTCAATGCAACGTGAGTCATTCATAAACACTTTGTGGTTTAGGCAGCATGGTGGGAGCAGAAGTATCTTAAAAAAACGCCAAAAAAACCACCAAGAAAATGTGTAGCCAGAATGACAAATCCTTAGGCACAGCTATAAAACATCCAGATCAGTAGCACAGAGCCATAAGAATATATTGACTGTGGCTCAAACTCATCAGAAGATTGATCAATCCAGCTGAGTTGCATTAATTGTGAAATAGAAGGAACGCCGCGATCAATGATAGGCATGAAAGTGCAGCGGTAATGATGCCACATCCAGCTAATCCAATAATGGAGAGCCTGATGGATGGCATATTGGAATTCTACTGCTCGGGCCCCTGTCACAATAAAGTATATCCTGCAATTATGGGGAAAAATCGAGCAGGCAGCAGTTGAGGCAGCGCCGCAGTCGTTCTCCTGATTAAACACCGCGTTAAGTGGCCCTCAAACACTGCGACTTGGCCGCGTTAGGAAAGGTAATCCTTAAATTCCTGTGGAAACTGCGTATTTTAATCAAAGCAAACGATGAATATTAAGATGTGTGTGAGATCTCCAGTTAAATGTGAATATTTTAACATTTGTAAGTGGTGTCTCATTGGCTGTTGGCCACGAGGAGAAAGGACCACGTGCTGAGTCATGAGCCACCAGCATCTTGTGCTGCAAATCAGTTTGGTTTTATAAAGGCTTAAAGGCCTGATGGGAAAAATAATACTTCTAACAGAGCCTTAAAGAGTTCAAACTTAGTTAACTTTTGTCCATGTTTGCCTGTGGTCACTAATTTCAGTCTCTTAATTGTTGATTGGAGGTGTTGATTGGAGGTAGGATAGATTTTTATTAATATAAATAGAGCCAGACCTGTGGCTAAAATTAAAATTCAGTGGTCATCCACTTATTATAAAACCAACCTGAATACTCTCCAAAATACAGCATGTGTCACACTAAGGACTGAGTCCTTCAGTTCTTATTAAAGTATTGACTTTTCTACTATTGCTTTAATACTGAAACTTAGTTTTTATCATGAAATTTATCTCTACAAGCCCACCCATTGTCATTTTGACCTGACTTTGCTGTTGGCTTGACTTTTTAAGGCCCAGCTTTGTGAGGAGGTTGTCAGGAGGCTGATTTATTTTTGTTGGGAGGACAAAGGACCGACCTTGGAGCTGCTCAGCATTGAGGGAGTCCAGGGGCTGCTGCTGGTGTGGGTTTGAGCAGGCACAGAGAGGAATGGATGGCTGCCTCACCACGGGGGAAGCACCTAAACCCACCTGTGGATCATCCTGCTCTTCCTTCTGGAAGCCACTGACTGCTTTAATTCCAGCTCTGGATGGGGATTTTTGTGTTTCAGCTGTAGAAATTTGCCACTTTTCAGACACAAGAGTCTGTGCATGAATTGGACCAAGGTTTTCATACTACAAAGGTCTTGAAACTCCTCAGCAGAACCTGAGGAACTGTGCAAATGTAGAGAGTTTTTTATGAAAAAAATCACTTTGCTCTTCTTCCTGTGCTTTTTTGCTTTGAGCAAGTTGCTGAGGCTGAGAAGCTTGGGGACAATTATTTAAGCAAATAGCAAGCAAACAAAAATATTCCCATTCCTGTGTGTTACAGTGTGCTGGTAACAACGGGTGGGACAGATTAGGATCTCTGCGCGCCTTGCTGAAGGTCTTTGCCTCCGGAGCATCCAGCTGGGCGCGTGTGAGCAGGAATTGTCCAACCATCTCGGCTTAATGCCCTGGGGTAGGAAAGCCAGCATTTCAAGGCTGCAGTTCCCATCTTCTGTTTCCATTTTAGTGCAGTGGAATTCTCTCAGTGCTGTGGGGAAATGATCAGGCAGTGTTTGTGTGGGGCTTTCTTCCTCTCTAATGCTGATTGTACCTGTGGGGACTAAAGGGACAAAAGAAACAAAGCTCCTTCCAGTGTGAATGCAGGGATGAAATTGAGGAGGTAATTTATCCTAAGGGTCCTAAGTATTCCAAAGTGCTTGTTTTCAATGGAAAAATTTAATTAAATACTGGATTAATAAGTGATCAATAAGTCCTGAAATGGTTTTCAGGCTGCCTAAGTGAGCTGACAACGAAGACTGTATCTTTCTGTTTCTCTGCAGGTAGAAAATAGAATCCATGTTCTTCTGGTTTTTTTTCCTTTAAAAATACTGCAGTATAACAAAAATATAAGAAAAGCTGACCAAGTTGTGAATGTAATACCCACCACACTGGATTTTAATAGCATCTCTTTCGGTGAGGAATGGCAGGGTACAGGGTGTATTTCCCAGACCTATTTTTGATTGTGTGAAGTGTTAACAGTTCACTTTACACCTCCCATCATAAGAGTAATAATCAAGAGAAGGTGAGTTCAGACTCTGTGTTGGTAGCTAATTGCTGTGGAACAAACCCTTGCCTTCCCCCAGACTTTGTTCATTTCTTTAGGCCACTAGGGATACATTTTAATACAAGAAAACTGTATTCAAGTTATGTTCCAGCAGTAAATGAGATCTACTTACTTCTTTCCAGAACAATTAATTTCAAGTCAGCCTATGTTCAAGAAAGTACTGAGTAGTGTGTTTTATAATTGCTGGAGAGACGTACATGCAATGTTAGAATAGAAATATTGGGTTTCTTTTCAAGTTTTGAATAATCCCAGTAGACTTGCAAGCTGCTATGAATAATTCTGTAAAGTCTAAGTGAAAGAGTTCAGATATTTTCCCTCCTCTCTTTGAGATTACTGCAGTTATTTGAGGCAAAAAGCCAAAACACCTCAATATTATGGAAAATGAAGACACTTTGTTAAGACTGAAGTGGTAATTGATAGCCTGAAGGCATTGGTCGAAACAAACGGACTCCAGCAATGCTTTTTTATGCTTTTTTCCCTCTCAAATAAGTTGTTAGATGCCATCAGTCATCTGTGAAGTTACAACACAGTCTCTTCATAAGAGAGGAACTTATGTAAATGCTTCACTTGGCTGTTAGGAGTAGAACATCATTTAATAGGTGTGGATAAATCCTCACAGAGCATTCCTGAACAGGGGCAGGACAAGGAGGAATGGCTTGAGACTGGCAGAGGGCAGAGCTAGGGTAGATTTTAGGAAGGAATTCCTCCCTGTGAGGGTGGGGCAGCCCTGGCACAGGTGCCCAGAGCAGCTGTGGCTGCCCCTGGATCCCTGGCAGTGTCCAAGGCCAGGCTGGACAGGGCTTGGAGCAGCCTGGGACAGTGGAAGGTGTCCCTGCCCATGGCAGGGGTGGCTCTGGGGGATCTTTGAGGTCCCTTCCAACCCAAACCATTCTGTGATTATTTGTGGTTGTTCATACCTCCATATGAAGTATTTTAAGGCCTCTGTCATACAGTTGTTTGGGGGTTTTTGTGTTTTTTGGGGTTTTTTTTAGTTGCTATTTTTTGGGGTTTTTTGTTGACTTTGGGTTTTGTTTTTGGTTTTTGTTTGTTGGTTTTGGTTTTGATTCTTTTTGTTCAGTTGGGGTTTTTTTTGTTTCTTTGGTTTTGGTTTTTTTGGGGGTGGGGGGTGGCTGTTTTTGTTTTGTTTCTAATTCTTCATTTTTCCCATATAGCTAAAACCCAATGCATGGCAAACAGAACTGGGTAGGTGAAGAACTATGGGAATTTCTTTTTCCGTGGGAATCTGGTTGTTCCATGGAACTGCACTGCCAAGGCGCTGCTGCCTCTGCTTGCCTTGCTCAGTATCCTTGCCTCTGCTAATTTCTGTGTTGTGCTCCTGAAACAGAACTTGTAATGCAGATGGTGACCCTGGAAGGTCTTACAAACTTGCAAGTGCTTGAAAAGGTGTTAATGCTTTTCCCCAGGAAAAGAGAGGGGAATTTTAACCTCCTCCAAAGGATTGTTTCATCTGTAATTAGCAGAAGCAAGATCATACAAATACAGAAATCGGTGAGCTAATTGCAATAGTCTGGCAATGAGGGACTCTTCTGGGATCAATTAACATGATCTAGATATTAAAGGAAAGCAGAATGTTCCCTCCTTTTCCCCCTCCTATGATTTGCCACATTTGTCTCTTAAATACAGGCTCTTGCAAGGAAAAAAAGAAAGGGTTGGCTTTTTTTATTAAAAAAAAAAAAATTTCCAGAGCAATAAAAGTCATCATAATGATCTCCAGTTCTGCTGACAAGCTGTTTGCTTCTTTTCCAGCTGAGACCAAGTGGCAGGTGCAGCTGGGTACCACTGGGAAGGGTTGGTGACTGCTGGTTGAATTTTTGTGGTATTTAACAGCAGAATTGCTCTTGTGTTGAAACAGGCTCTGATCCTTGAGCTCAGTACATTCTGGTACATATTTGTGGGTGTTTTAGCTGCTTATTTGTATTGTGTATTTGTATATCCTTTGCTATTTTTGGGACAGTGAGGCCATTGCCAAGGGCTCATGAAAAGGTGGAAGTAAATGTTTAACTTTGTCAGCTGCACCTGATTTTCACCCATGATTGTTCATTTTCTTAACAGAAAAGTAAAGAACATTTTAAATGAGCCTCACTTGTTCAAGGTAACCTTACCACTTACACCTGAAGTGGTTAGGATATCTTTCTCCCCTGGTTGAACATAGGTGGTTGAGATATCCTTTTCCCCTTGGTTGAACATAGGTGGTTAAGATCTCTTTTCCAAGTGGTTGAACATAGGTGGTTAAGATCTCTTTTTCCCCTGGTTGAACATAGGTGGTTGAGATATCCTTTTTCCCTTGGTTGAACAGAGGTGGTTAAGATAACTTTTTCCACTGGTATTGTGTGTGATAATATTATATTCTTCCACCATATATGTGACTGTATTTTAGTGGTAGGCACAGGGGAAGAATATCAGCTTTTTGAAACCTGTAAATACTGGGAAATCACACCAAGCTTGTCAACAGCAATGCATTAATAATTGAAATGTTCCATAGGATTTTTCCATGCGATTGAAGCCTTTCAGGGAGGCTTTTCTCAGCCACCCCACCGGGATGTGGGCATGGAGGGGAGCTGGCCCGAGCTGCTGAGGATTTGGGTGCAGCAGAGGGCTCTCAGTGCTCTGAGGAAGGACTGACTGCCCTGGGATGTGCAAGAGGAGAGTGATCCTTAGGGGAGGAAAGACAGAGCTTCAAGCACTCAGCACTGGGTGCTCCTGCTCCACTAGAACACAGGGCTTGGTATTCCACCCAAAATCAGCTCAGCTCTTGTTGGAAGTGACAGGATCCAGCAGTTCATTCGGGAAAATATTTACTGCTTTTAGGAAGATTTCATCTGTGCTGTCCTGGTGGATGTGGGGCTTTGGAGCTTGGTTAAAGCTGACTGCCAAGGCTCGGCAGCAAGGGGAATTTCTAACCTGCCTCCAGTCACTATTCGTGTGCTCCTCATTGCCTCTGAACAACACAGGAAAAATGGGGTTTGAAACTTGGTTATTGAGCACTACAAGGAGTAAAACGCAGTGAAAATGGACTGCAGTATTCTTTTTCATTTTTAGAAAATAATTCCAGACATCAGAGAGGGATTTTATATCACCTGAATGAAGAATAGTTCTTCTCTTGTTCTCTGGGCCTCAGGCATTCCACATTACCGAAGCTGGAACATGACATGTACAACAAGAATGTATGAAACCTTTAGGATGTTTTTCTTTCTGATACCTACATAGCTGCTGAACTTATTTTCTTTTCAGGAAGGAGTGATTATAGATATATTTCTTACATAATTATTTCAGAACGATCAAATAAAACCAAAGTGCCTCATCTTCCTTCCCCACTTTCCGTGTGAGTAGCCAAGTTTGTCTCATTTCTTATGGAGACGGATATTTAGATAATGATAACAAAGCTATTTGAAATGCAGACAAACTCCTTCCTTGCTTTATTTTGTGTTTGACTCAATCCATTTTCTATGATAATGCCAATGGACTTGAATTTCCACCCTTACCCACACCCCCCATTTTGCTTATGCTATTGACTTGCTTAGAGAAAAATATTTTCCTGTTCCTCCTTTCTTGGTAGATTTTTTAAAAAATTGTTTGGGGTTGTTTTGTTTGGTTTTTTTCCTAAAGACAGATGGTGGCAACAGTGTTCTTTCAAAAGCAAAAAGCAAACAGCTGGTGAGGTGCAAGGCGAGGCTGGACCAGCAGCACATGGCTGTTTTCAGTGGTTCAACGTCTCCCTCGGCTTTCCAGAGGAGCTGGTCCATCAGCTAAGCACAGTTATCTCTCCTCTAACTGTAACAGTAAGAATTAATTAAGAAAAGATCACAAATATACTGAATTTATGGCATGCAGTACCTTTCCTTCTTGGCTTCCGTATTTAAATCCAGACTTGACTTAGGAAAAAATTGTTGTAGTCTAATAACTATAAAATACAAAGAGGAAATAAAATCAATGTTGGCCCCAGCCTTAGAATGCAAACCACACACACACACCCCATAAGATATGGTCAAATACTGCTTACTCAGGAGATTCAGCTCCAGGGATCACTGAGAACCACTATAAAATATGCAGGAAATGAAAAAATCTGTTTAATAGATTGTTGTTTTCATAAGATCAAGGTATTTTTTAATTCCCTTCAGGTGAAAAGAGTTCTCATGATTGATATCTATCAGATTTGAGCAGGTGAAATTTGGTTGGTGGAAAAATGTTGGGTTTTTTCCCCCTTTTTTGCAGTGTTATTGGTCCCAAGTCTCCAGGTTGCTAAATGTACACATATGAATTACAGTGTTTCAGGAATCAAATGAAAGGCTTTGGGGAAAAAAATAAGACAAGTCCATGATGTATTTCAAGTTCAGCTTTATGTAGCAAAGAATGCTGTGCAGTGTAATGAATTCTTGCCCTGCTGGCATGGGCAGCAAGCACTGAGCCAGAAGTGTGGCTCCCTCGCCAGTCTGTCACTGCTGCACCCTTGCCAAGCTTCCAGTCCAGAGGAGCTTTCCATTTTTACCTGAGGACTTCATCAACAACCAGACAGGGGCACAGGGAGAGCTCAGACTGGGGAAAAGGAAAAAAAAGTAAAAACGGGGGGAAAATATCCAATTTTATGGAAAATTCTGATGTTGCATAATGGATTTTTGTGTTTATTTTGACTTTTTTTTTTTTTTTTATTTTTTTTTTTTTTTTGACTTTTTTTTTTTTTTTAAATATCACTTTTAAAATGGAGCTTTGACTAAAGAGCTTTACCACATGGATGCTTTGGAGCCAGTGACTCTCTGTGGCTTGGGGTCTGCAGCTCCCCCAGAAAATCAGCCCCTGCAGGCTCTGGGAACCTGAGCCAGGTGCCTGGCTTGCTTGGAAGGTTCAGCTCCTTAAAAAACCTATCCCATCAGCACCTCAGCAGCTGAGGGAGAGCAAAATGAGTTTACAGAAAGATGTTGGGACATTATCAAGTAGAACACTCCCTGCAGAACTCTGTATTATTGTTGATCCGGCAAATGTGGTGAACAAATGTCCATCACAGGGTTTGTAACCTGCTCTAGCTATGTAAGGATACCTTTTCAGTTGCCTGTTTGGTCACTTAAATAAGATTTTTGCTGTCCCTGGGCTTGTGTGAAGCTCTTGCTGCTCGTGGCCTGTGATCAGTGTTTCGGTGCTAGGGAGCAGCAGCTCTTTCCCTCCTGGGCTGGACCCTCGCTCGTTGTTTCCAGGACTCTCCCATGGCCTTCCTAAACTTCCCACGTTCGGAGCCCTTCACGCCATGCAGCAGATGCAAGACAAAAGCTGTGTTTTCTCTAGAGCTGCTCAGTTCCTGTAGGATTTATTTCTTTATGTAAGGATGGGCATTAAATACCAGAAATGCCATAGTTTAGGCTTATTTGTCTGTGATGGCTATTACAGTGCAGCTGAGCCCGGGGCAGACTTCTTAAGCAAAAGTATCTTCTCACAATGGAAATTAATTGTTATTTGTAATTGCGTGTGCCTGTTTGAGAATTTTTATCTGAGTAATGAGACACCCCTGTCTCAGAATATGCATACTGAGGTGTAAAAGGCCTGAATTCCAGTCTCTAGGCACAATTAGGAATCAAAACAATTGCTGTGATATACTGAAAAAGCAGACAAGTAACCTCATGCAGAGCAGCATTCCCTACCCTTTTAATTGCTGCTTATCCTGTCTTGGTAAGTGAGTTAATTGATGTTTTACTCTCAGAATTGATCTCGGTGTTTCAGGTAGTTAGCAGACCAGAATGGCTTCTGCATCACAGCACTAAAAATCGTTTTATCTCATAAACTAATCCCAGGCTCAGAAATGTGCCACACCTGAAGGCTCCCGAGCTTAAAAATGATAAGTTTGTTTGGATCATGGGTCCACTGGACCAGATTGTGATTAATCTGAATAAGCACACAGAGCAGCACAGTGCTGGTCCTGCTCTTTCCAATTCTCCTGTTCTCAGTTCTCTCTGAGGACCACCTGCATCATGGCTCTGAGGAGCTCCAAATTATTTCTGCGGGTGCTTTGTTTATTCCTATTTGAGTGAGAGGTGTCACAGCAGACTGGCTGAATGGGGCTGGGGTCCAGTTTCAGCAGTTTTACCCAAATGTGCACATTCCTGCAGGTGTGGAGCTCGCCTCAGGGCCACGGGTTCACCTGGCTTCTTGATGTATGTTAATACAGCATTTCTGGGAGGGGAAAAAGAAATAATATGCAGATCAAAATACTTTTTGTGGTATTACACATTTATCTCATTGCAAAGATCAGTGTAGGAAGTTCTTCAAGTTCAGGTGTAGAAGCAGCCCAGAATTGTTACCAACGTTGGAAATGAAGGAAGGAAAAGCGGTGAGAAAATGATACCTCGCTTGAGGCAGCAGCCGTGGTGAATTGACCACAGGCTGGGCCACCACGCTGGAAGGGTCACTTGCATGCAAATGAGGGTGAAAAAATGTTCCTTTGGAAATGTGGCTGGAGTTATTGATCACGTATATTCTGATGTGATGTTGGAGTTGGTCATTAACATTTTGATTTGGTTTGTCCCCTCCTGTGACGGGAGCACACAGACACATGCAGGGAGAAGAGCTGCTTCTCTCTCCCCCTCCCCACGTCCATTCCATACTGAGCTGCACATAAATGTAGGAAAACTTGCAGATGGAATTCTTTATCCTCATGGCTTTCAGTCTGGGCTAAGGTGTGGCAGAAAAGTGAAGACACAGCTATGTGAAGAAGAAAATAGGTTATATTTATTGCAAAAAGAGATTATATTTAGATCTTTCATGTTTATATAGTGAAATATTTCTATCTGCCTTCTCAAGGGACAGGGTTTCAGGTCACAGTTTACTTCACCTCATCGTAGCTCACCATAAAGCTTTCAGAGGTGTTGGGAGCAGCACTTTGATGCATGAGGATGGCATGCAATGTGCCACTGCAATGGTTTCAAAAGGTATCCACACAATACAGTTTTGAAGCCGCAATTTCAAGCTTGTTGTCGCGGAGGTCATTGAAGAACGTGACATTTAGTTTGCAAAATGAGCCCGGCTGTGCGTGCAGGTACACGCACATACACAAGTTTTAAATGTTTCCCTCCACTTTGCTATTCATAGGACGGTGAGGCCATTGCTGTGGTCTCATGAAAAGGTGGAAGAAAATGTTTAACATTGTCAGCTGCATCTGATTTTTGCCCATGATTGTTCATTTTCTTAACAGAAAAGTAAAGAACATTTTAAATGAGCCTCACTTGTTCAAGGTAACCTTACCACTTCTGAGTGAGAAGAATATAGTGCCCTAATGGATGCTGTTATATGACAATCTCTAAATGTCTTTCATTATTAAGTGTCAAGGTTTCTTTTAGGAAAGCTTTAGAAATTCTTGGGAGAAATGTTTCATTGCAGCAAGCTGTAGCGGTGCCACTAAAAATATATTGCTAATTAAAGTTTATTGACAGTCTCTGTAATGCGTTCCTGGAACAAGTCAAAGCACTGAGTAGTTATTGAATGCGAGGCACTGCATCTTCTATAGTTAGTTAAGCTGTTTAGGAGAGGAGATTAAGGTACTCTGCCCTTCCTTGCCTGTGTTGTTATTGGCTGTGACTATTGCGCAGAATAAAACACTTTCCTCTCAGGACACCGGTGCTGCACACTCCAAACTTTGGCTTTGCCATGAGATTTTCACCTGTTAGCCACGGGCAAATGGGAGGTCAGTTAAATCCTTCCAGGGTCTGAAAGGTGCATCTCCCCAGGAAGGAAAAGAGTTTTGATTGTTCGGAAAACAATTCCTTCCAGAGATGCCAGACTGATTTTTGCCTTTTTCTTTGTTATATTTGTGTCCTTCCCAGTACTTTTCCCTGCCCTTTTCCCCAGCTGGAGAGACCAAAGCCATCGCAGAGCTCCAAGCCTGGGGGGCACAAGGCCCTCTCCTGTCTTGGTCCTTCCTGGGAACCAAGGCTGAGAACAAAATCTTCAGGACACATTGTCACCAACAAGTGCAACTGGGGCTGAGGGTGGGGCTCCAGAGAAGGGCTTGGCCTGGGGGGAACTGCATCACCACTTGTCCTCCTAATTGGTGCTTTTGATCAATTCTGCTCATTTCCTCAAACCTATCAAACTGTACTCACCCCTGTGGGGGTGGGATTTGTGGATATTCTTCCAGAACTGCCCCTGGAGCTCCAAGAAAGATCCACTTTTATATTTCCTCTTATACTAAAATGATCTTGAGTTTCATTTCTAGGCTGATAAAGGCAACACCAGGTCCAGTTCTTATGGATCTGCAGTGTTCCTTCAGTTCTTTATGGGAATATGAGTAAAGAATCACACCTGAGCAGTTCCTAGTGTAGGACGCTGCATCAGGGACAGGTTTGCTTTACTGATTTACTTATTTAGAGCCATAGAATAGATTGGGTTGTGCGGGGTCCTCAAAGGTCATGTACTCCAAAATTACATCTGTGATTCTTACTGATATCATGAACCTGGAGAACTCTCGTCATTCCATAATGATCCTTGGGTGTAAACACCAGAGGCATTTGCACTGCCTCACCGCATCTCTGGAATACCCTGAGCCACAGCGAATCTCTGAGCAGTTTTGTAAATGCAAGGAACAGGATTTATTCTTCAGACGACTGCCAGAAGACTTTTACCCTTCTTTAAATCACTAAATCTGAGCTACCCATTTCAGTAGAGTTCCTCGCAATTCTGTTGCTGTAAGCAAGGGCAAAGTACTGCCTTTGGGAACAGAGATTTACAGCACAAATCGGAACCAAAAGAGGATTTTTTACTGGGGTACGAATGAGTATCAACAGCTTTCCAAAGTGATTGGTTTGTGGCTCTGAGAGCCAAACATTCTGCCTGCTTGTACAACCTACAGTTCCACTGAGGAGCATTACCCGAGTTGTAAAAAACTATGTAAAAAGTTCCTTGTGGCAGGCTTGGTCCTAGAGCTCATTAAATTTGTGCCTGCTTTTTCTGCTGATTCAAGCTTCCTGCGCGAGCACAAATGGCCAGAGGAGCTGTGTGATGGAGAGGGGAGTGAACCCTGATGCACAGCTGGGTCAGGCTCGTGCTGGGAGAGTAAGAACAGCCCCAGTGCAGGGGGGCAGACCTGATTTTCCCTCTGGGACTAATTCATTTATTAATTAAAAACCAAAGTATACACAGTTCTGGGTGTATTTTACTGAGCATCACGCATAGGCTGTGAAGTTCTCTCTCTAAACTTCATGAAAGCATAATTCCTACACGTCTTTGATGTGCTTTAGGGAAAGAATCTCACCTGCAGACTCCACAGTTTGATAAATTAGTGCAGAAAAGGCAACCTCTGCTTCTCTCAAAAGATTCAAAGCAAAACCCCCCTGATAAGTGTGGCAAAGGGCACAATGCTTTGTGTTTTGATTTGTGTGTGCAAGCACAGAACTCAGCACTGTGTTTCCAGTGCAAAACAGAAAGGTATCTAAATGTCATTAATGCCTTAAATTACCCCTATTGTCCTATTGAAAATGTGTGTGGATACTAATGACCAATTTCCATCTTGCATTCATGTCCTTGAAATTCTCTGCCAGGAGCTGAAGATAAGCAGCAAGTATATGTTTCACAGGTAATGAAGTTATCCACCAAAATGTCAGGTTTTAGGGAGAGTGATGCATGGAAACACTGTCATTTTAATGCACTTCATGGTGTTCTCCTCTTTTTTGCATTCCAATTTTACTGACAAGAGTATCTATAGAAAGTACATGTGTCTATAAAGAAAGAAAACAAAATGAAAACATAGATAGCTTGATTAACCAACTAAATTACACTATAGTAAGATGATGCTATTAATTATCTATCAGTTAAAAAGCAATCCTAGAATAGAAATTGTTGTTAATGTTCAACATGTTAAGACTTTCCTTTTTTTATCTGCAATTGAATAAAGTAAGTTTTGCAGATCAATTTACTGATGATTGATTTATTAGGTTAATACTGCAGAATGACCTATCAGTATGTTTTGGATCACTTCATATAAATTAAACTATTTTATAAATGTACTTACGCACACACACAGCCTTTCACTTTATGACACTCTGAAGATGAATGATTTAATTGGAAAAAGAACAACTCTGAGGAAGGGGACAAATGCAAGTGTGGATATCTGTCAGTTCCGTGGCTCCTTGCTGACTTGGCAATATCTGCTTTCTCAAACTCCCTCTGTAATGACCTCTCCAGCCAATAACGTGGATCTGCCAGATAAAAGCTGTGGTTTGGGTTTTTGTAATTTGTCTAGCATCGGTGACTGAATGGACTTGAGTCCCTTTTATCAGCGCACGAGCACAGCCAGTGGCCTTGCAGATGTTTGCTGATAACACCAGGCCGTGCCTTAGGAGCAATTTGTAACATAACGGGATTTGGTAATTGTCTGGAAATCCATGCCTGTCTCCAGTGATATCCTCATTGTCAGTCTGCTCTTCGCCCCTCTGCCTTGAACTCTTTCTGAGTTGTTACCTGCAGCTGGAATAACAGACCAGCAGTCATTTTCTATAAACAATTCCGTGTAAAGTGGACTTTTACTGAAACCCTGCTTTACTTTCACTGTATATTCTTGGCCTGTAGCTTTTAGTTGCCATCTCTGTCCATGATCTTTACTTCAAAAAACCTATTATTGCAGCACATCAAATTTATTGCCTTGTTTGGGTAATGCAGACAGACCCTCAGAATTCAGCACTACTTGGTACTCAGATACTAATTATTATCTCCAATTGCTTCATTCTATATTTACACTAGCTTCAGAGTTTATCACTTAATTGGTATTCATGCCATTATCTGCATTATATTTTTTTTTTCCTGCACAGGGACCTTAAGGAAAGAAACTTAAAATCTTTTTCCCCAAAGGTACAAGATTTTACAAGAGTAAATTCTTTTAATAACGATATGCTTATGAAACAAGAATTATTTATGCTGCAGTGAATAGGGGGATACATTTAATATGACAGGCTTGGTTTGGGCCTGTTCACAGTGTAAGATAACACACTTTAATTCTATACTGCTTGCTGCTTTAACATCAGAGTGTTTTTAATTACATTTTTCATAGTGTCCATTTATTCTTGGTCATACATTGCCTTTACCTTCAGATTATTCCTTATAGTATTTCCTGTGTTATGCAGGGAAATTAAATAAAATGCACTGTGGCTTGTCCTTTATGCATAAAAGGAGTTTATATTTGAACACTAACCATAGATTCAGTTTCTCATGGGGTTGCTCCATACATCCTGAATTTAATCCTGAGGCTTTCCCACACCGGTGCTTATCTGGAATGATACCTGCAAAAAATATTTTCTGAGAGACCATTTTCCTAATTTATATTAAAGCTCTCTGCAAGGCAGTTTCAGTGCCTTAATGTCCAAGGGCTGCTCACAGAGTGTAATCAAAATGAAACCCAGCACTATCCTTGTCTGCACTGTTCCTTTCACAAGGTCACAGCACAGACCCACGGTGCCTAAATTTTTGAAAAAAACAGGGACCTAACCATGGAATAAGACATGAGCCCGGGGAAAGCTGCAGTGCTGGCTGGGGTGTGCCATCCTGCAGGGATTTTACTCACAGGGGTGTCGGGAAAGGAAGAGCTTCCAGGCTGTGCTGCAGCACCACAAGTTGCCTTGAATACTCTCAGGGAGCCAGAGGCAAATTTGGTCACATATCTGTGATCTGCAGTGTACTTCGGGCATATAGCTGAGGCTATTAAAAAAGAAAGAAACCAAAAATTAAAACCAAACCAAACCAAAAAAACCCCAAAACCAAAAAACCCCCAAAAAACAAAACCAAACCAAAAGAAACCCAAAGAAAAAGAAAAAAAAAATAACCTGTGTTTTCCAGGTAACAGTGTTGTTCAAGCAATATGGAATATTTCTTGATGTATGTTCATTATAGAAAATCTTGATGAAGAAACATATCTTATCCTGAAGCCAAGAAAAAGTGAAAATTGGACTTTGGTTTTTTTTCAGTTGGTTAAAGGAGCCATTTTGCAAAAGGAAATAATTGTCTGCAAACTGTTTTAATGTAAAAATCTTTAAAAGTGTTTCTATTTTATTTTTGGAGATTTTCTCCTTTTCCTTGTCTCAATAAAATTATCCTGTTTGGAATATGCTGCTAATTTGAGGGCAAAAAGAATAGGAGAGGGAGAAAAGCCTATAAAACTCTAGATTATTTTTTATGGATGATGAGATGGTCCCCATTTGCATTTACAGCTTTACAGGGATTGTAGCACTAGGCTCTTTTTCTTTTTTTTGATGGAAATGCTTAATCTGAGCTCAATGGGCCATAATAATTGCCTGTTTCTTCCAGCAGAAATAAACCCACTTGTATGTGCCACTCGAAACCTTAACTCTGCTTAGTATTACCCACGGAGCTGGAGACAGTTCTTCACCCCAAAATATTTATGACAGCAGCCCCAGTCGATATACAATACCCAGCCAAGGGCGTTGGGGAATAAATCAGTCCCACAGGAACTGATGGTGGCAATAAAACCCCAGGAAATTAAAATTCTGTGCATGCAAACACTCATACCTAGCCAAGAGAGAGCCAAAGCTCTCTGTTCTGGAAAGGATTTGCATATGCACAGCCGTATGAGTTCTGTACCCCTTTGTGTTAGGAGCACAATGGAGCACAGAGTCTGGGGGGTTTCAGCACACTGTCACCCTGTTAGACTTTTGATAACATTTGGGGGCTTGCTGGAGATGTGTAGATGAAAATTCAGGCAGCTTGTAGAGGAAAAGGAGGGTGATCCCAGTTACTCCTTGAGGAAGGAATACTGATTTTATGTTTGAAAGCTTCTGGATGTTGCTGTAAGTGGGCACCAAAGGCTCTGAAACGCCCATTTCCAGCTCAATTCACCCTGCATGTTTATGCAGTTACTGGTGTTTTTAATGAGTCTTCTATCTTGGAGAATTTGGGGCTCTACTTGTGGCATTGTGAGCTCTTGGGATGGGCATTGTTTCTTCATTTCTGTTTTGAGTTTTCACGTGTAGTACTGAGAAGCAATTTTAGATTAATACACAATATTATTTATATGTTTATGTACAAGCCCATACTCTCTGCACATATTAAATAACTTGGAGTATCATTTCTTCTGAATTCTGCAGGGCAATGAGATAATGAACACTAATAAGTGATAAAACGATGGCAGGGAGGTGACTGTCTCCATATGATATACAGCAGTGCATGATGTGTGTCCTTGTGTAGCACAGCCCCTTTGTGTAACAGGGCAAGCAAAAAACCCAAGTATTTAATTTTTGACAGAAGACTTTTCCAGTCAGATGTGTCTAATGAGAGAAAACACCGACAGATGGATTTTGCAGAGTATGAAATGGTATGGACTGTCTCAAAGTGTCTAGTGAAACACAACTGTACAACTGGCAAAATATTCTGTGGTTTGATTTCAGCTTTTTAATCTGTGTGTGAATGAGGAGAAATAGAATTTCTCCATCAGATGATGAGCCATCAGCAGTTGGGAGGTGCCTGACTCTCAAGCTCCACAGTTCATGGGTAGATACTGACTGTATCTGACCCTTTCCTAGTGAAAACAGCCTTGTAGTTGAAATTCATGTAATCATATTTGCACTGTCCTTCTTGAGGTGGAAAAAGAAATGCAGCAATGCTGGGGAAGCTTTCATTTACTGATCATGTTTAGTTCTGGTAAAATATCTAGAATGTGAACGACCTTAGATGTTCACCTGTTATTTTTCAAGCATTGGGATTGTGCTCCATTACAAAAAACCTCAATCCTGAAAGCATTTTGAATTTGAAAATGCAAAACCAATACTTGGGAATGTTCTACTGCAACAGAAATGTTCTTTCCTTTTACATTTTAAGCAGATACTTTCTGTAAATAACCTTACTACAATGGTAATAACAATAGGATGCTATTGTTCTCTTTTCCCCATTACCTGAATCCTTTCTTTAAAATGACACTTTAAAAACTTTGACAGCTAAAAAGCGCTTCCCAGGCGGGCTGGGCAAACCCCTGGGCAATGCTGTTGCTCTCTCAGTCTGTCCATTCATGCACAGGTGGGTCCCGTTTCCTCATTGGTTTCCATTTCCTCGTGTGCTCCTGACGAAGCACTGATAAATCCATTTAGAAGATCTTCAATTTCCCACCTGCTACTGGTGCTTAAAGAAAACAAACCAGACTTTCCCATTCCAGCCATGAACCCGCTGGGCAGTGACACCAGCAGGTTACACCAAAGGGTCTTTTGTTGGTTTGAAAGGATGGGGCCTGACAGCACAAGTGTCTTCTAAGACTGCTGTCCTATAAAAAACCTTGTAGTTCTTTGAAAATTTTTCCTTGATGAAATCCTTTAAAGGGAATCAATCTTTTAGGCATTCTTCCACTAAACTCATAGGTGTGAGAGCTTGATACAATAACATGCAATATTCTGACCAGTCCTAAACTAAAATAAATAAATAGTTAATTGCACATGGTTCAATCCAGAGCCATTACAAAGTATATTTAGGATTGAGAAGCAATGTATTTAAAATTGCAGGATATGCACAAGGTTTGCTTCTAGGGTCTCTTGCTCATTAATTAAATATGTTATGGCTTTCAGTTTTTCTCATTTATCTGTACAGGTTTACATATTGTAAATGTATTATTTATGTTTTCCCTTAAGTGCTCAGTACTGCCAGGATGTTTCTCTTAAACTGGCACAGATAGCAAAAAAGACAAAATGAGAGAGCAAATTTGGCACTGGTGAAACACACAGAAAGCTGCTTGTGTCCAAATGAGCCTTTCCCAGATGTATTTTAATAAACTTGAGCTGACAAATAGAGGGCCAGACAGACAGATGGCATCCGTGTTTAAACTATGAAAAATACTTTTTTTTTTTTTCATTAAGGTAAGCTCGCTTTGTTTAATTTTTTCCTTTTAATGTCATCCCGATAATGCCTTATCACTGAGCCTTGCTGTTTTTTTTCTGGAAAGCTCCTGGTTTGAAGGGTGGTGAGGGAGCTGCGTAGGTGGGTGTTCACTCTGAGGGAAGCCAGCTCTGAAATGGATTTTGTTGTTGTAGCTCAAACACAGTTTGGAACCAACCATTTGCTGAATTTTGAACCAAGGCAATTGCCACCATTGGTGTGTCCTGCACATTGCCCCTGCTGGTTTTTTCCTTTCCTTTCAGTAAACAGAGTGTCATGGAGGTGATGGTAGATTGAATCAAAATATTCTTTAAAATGGTGTTCTCATATTCATGTGAAAGTTGGTTAAAAAAAAAAAAAAGAAAAGATGTTTTCCTTCTGTTTGCTTCACTGTCAGATGTGGAAGGCCAGTTTTAAGTTAGGCTGCAGTCACCCTCTCTTTGCCTCTTTATTGTATTCTCCCACTGTTCACAAACACTTCTTTTCCATCTTAAATAAATTTTTTCTGGCGTCTGAGATGTTAGGTATTTTCTGTTTCAAGTTACAGTAGCAGATAGCTGCTAATTAAAACACAGAATTAACTATCTGCTGAAAGAGTCAATAACTGTAACCCTTGCTCCACTCTACAAATATTTGATACATGCTTTTGTTTGTTTTTTACAAATTTCATTTTCTTCCATTCCAAAACTCCCCCCTCCATCCCAGCACCAGAGGTTAAAATCTCTAGTGTGGGGGCTTACACAGAAAACACAAATAGTAAAAACCAAAAAACCCTGAACAAAACAACCCAAACTCACTTCTAACTTGGACTCAATGATCACTGTGAGTCCCTTCCAACTGAAATATTCTATTATATTTATTTTTAATCAAGGTGAGGAGGTTCATGTGGAATTCAGATCCAAAGTTAACTCTTGAGACTTACGCAAGCACACTTATAATGCAGACTTAAGATAACCTTAAAGTGACTCATAAATGGTGTAAAGTCATGAACTTGGAGAAGTGGAGTCATTAGTCTGCAAGTGACAATCGCTTCAGCTGTGCTTAATTTGGCACTTTAGAGGAATTGTAATTAGACCTATGCTGAATTCCTTTACTTTTTATTCCCTGCTAGGAACTTCAAAGAGCATTTCTTTCTCTTAGGTTTGTGTTTTTGCACAGGGACTCTGTGGTAAAACTTCTGCTGTGCAAGTAGGTTTAGCTTGTAATGCACTTCTTAGGACTCCTTCTGTGATGAAAACCAGGCAGTTTTATTTTGTTTGTAGTAACCTAACTTCGACTGAGAAGTTCCCATTTTCATCATCAGTGCAGGGTAAAAATATCTTACACAAATGGGTATTGGTTGGTGTTTGACTGTTCCGAAGTGCAAGGCAGTGAGGAGTGTATTCTGAACCTTTGGAGATACCCTCAGAAACTCTGCATCCGATTTCATGTTTTATGGATTGTTTGCCATCCACACTAATGACAGCACTGACAGTGATTACACTTTCAAGGCTAATTATGCTCCCTAATGATGCTAAAATTATTCTAAAATTACTTTATTTAAAAAACAAACCAAAACAAAAAACAACCAGACATAAAAACCCTGTGTCCACACGGACAAATCAACATCTGAGTGCCTTCCTGAGCAAAGCTTTGAAATCATCCTCAGAGTTGCTTTTACACCAGATTAGAACTGGAAGTTTTCATAGGAATGCATTTTATCACTGATTGGAAGGCTCTATATCTTTATTCCTGAGCTGTGCTGTGACTGTATCAGGGTATCTGAGCAGTGGGGTATTCGGAAATACAGTAGCCTTGGGATAGAGGACAAAAGGTGGAAAGTGTCTGCCTGAACTGAACTGCCAATGAGGTGTTTAAAATCTAAAAATTATTCTTTTCTCCTTCAGATTTGTAGTGGGTTCCAGTGTTAATTTCATTTTCACCTATGTAAATTTAAAACACAAGTGGAAGAAATACTTTTTTTGCTGTAATGTTTTGGTCTAGATCCACAAGACAATATTGTGTTTAGATCCATGGCTGCATTTGCAATATTTATACATGTAAGATAGGTAGACTTAGCTTTGTTGTGGCAAGAATGTTATGCTTTCAAAGTTATTTTGGCTTTTCTTTTTCTTTTTTCCCCTTGTAGAGTTCAAAACAACAGATGAGTTGTGAAAGAGAACAGCTAAGGGTAAGTGCAATGATACGCAAAACGTTCTGTTTCTTTAAAACATTAGCAGAATCTAGTTTGCGCTATCGACAGATGGATTATTTAATTTAAGAGGATCACATTTAGCTCATTTGGTGCTTGTTGGTAAATATTGTGCATCTCTCAGTGTAAAAGAGCTACAGTAGGTGCAGGTTTTTCTCTGTGCTCTGGTGAGATGTGGTGGAGGAGAGAGGGCTCCCCTGTTTTTGGGGGCACAGGCACTCAGGAGCTCTGCCCTGCGCCCTGGGAAGGTTTCGCTTCCCACACCTTCTCCACTCAGAGATTGCTTCCCACAAGGAGACATCATCCTGTGGATTTTTATTTTCTGTGTACTTTCAGGGAGGAATCAGCAGCAGGGATGTGAGGGATGGTTATTTCAGTGTGTGCTGGTTGTGGACAAGCTGTAAAGGAGATGGAGCTCCTGAGCCCAGGCTGCTGAGCTTTGTTTTGGTTTCCCCTTTTCCTGTATTGGAGTGACTCTGTTCAACAGCTTTTAGTGTCTGCTCCCTTTAAGTGCTGAACACCTCTGAAGGTGCTTTGCCACCTCAGTATTTCTTCATTGGTTCTAGTATTTGTTTGGGAAAGGATAAGAGCCTTCATTACCTAAAGGAAAAAATCAAAACAACAACAGCAAAAAAAACCAAACGATCAAACAAAAGCTTTTTGGTCATCCAAGTGTTGCTTAATAGACCTACATTTACTGCTACCACATGATGAGTGTTTCCCTTAAATCCCACATGCAAGTAGAGACGGAGAGGCAGGCCTGAAGGAAGGGGAAGTTTCTATACAAACAAAAATATTGTTGGAAATAGAAAAAGCAGCTTTTTTTTTGTTTGTTTGTTTGCTGTTCACTAAGCATCAGCAGTGCCTGTGTGAGTTGCAAATATAAAGAATATCCTCATCTTAAAGAACATTGTGCAGCGTTCCTGTCCATTCAGCCATACATTAGATTAACTTCATCAACATATCTAGATGCTTCAGCTGGTCTTCACCACACTCATAATGGGATTTTTGGTAAACAAGTTATGCAAGAACAATGCATCGCATATTGTCCTCAATTCTTGTCTCGCTGACATGTGACTGCATCGCATTGTGCTGGAGCTGGAGTGACAAAGCTTTGTTTTATCAGTGCTCATGTCTCAGCAGAGCAGCTGTCAAAGCTAAAATATTGCAATGGCACCTGAAGGACAAGCTTTTCAAGAGGTACCAGTGCCTTGAGAACAAAGAGTTTTCCTTCCTTTTTATTGTTTTTATTTTCTCCCTTGAATGAAGGAAAACATTGGTTTTAAATATAATGTGAGGAGGCCGCCAGCTCTTTCTCCGAGTAAATATGTGTGATTTTTCAAAGCAGTGGGTAAAACGTGGTGCAGTGAAACTTCCATGTACCTTTCTATTGCAGTATTGCACATTTATGTCTGACAATGAGCTCAGGGCTGAGGATGCCTTTGTGCCACAGCAGAACGTGACAGCTAAAGACAAACCCATGTCTGTAACTCACCAAATTTGGGTTCATCTCCTGCCACGACTCCTGCCATGTCCCTGTTCCACAAAACACAGGTTCCAGTGTAAACTCTGCTCCTCTGCCAGGGATCTCCTGTAGCTCTCACAGCTCATGGGCTGTGACAAAAGGTCACGGTGGAATTTAAAAATCTGTGTGGCCATGTCGCACTGCAAACACTGTGAGGGTGTCACTTGACCATTCTGTCACTTGTGTGTTGGCTCCTGACTCAGCAGTGCTGTTAAATATTCTATTGGCTGAATTAGGTATATTTGCAGGCCTGCAGTATTTTCTTTTGGGGTTTGTGACCTGCCATGAATACTTGGATGTGAGGCAGTCTCTCCACAAAAAAATACTGTTTCTTCCCAG
Source organism: Origma solitaria (assembly GCA_013397895.1). Classification (NCBI taxonomy): domain Eukaryota; kingdom Metazoa; phylum Chordata; class Aves; order Passeriformes; family Acanthizidae; genus Origma; species Origma solitaria. The sequence continues at coordinate 2,210,730 of VZRL01003708.1, read as the reverse complement.
CTGAAAGAATGGAAATAGAACAAGGAAACAGGATTAAAACAACAAAATGGCAGCATCGTGTTGTGTTTGTTAAACTGAGTTAAAACCAGATTATTGTTAGATCATCTAATAATACAAAAAAAAAAAAGGACATCTCCCACTTCCTTGCTAAGTCCCAGATGAAAATGTCTGCCACTCTCCTCTTTTGATTCCTTAGTAATTCCTTAATCTAAGAGTGATAAAGAAGTTTCAGAAGAAAGGCTTGTTAAAAGCATAATAATGTAAATAAATAATTAGTCATTGTGTGGCTATAGAAAGAAATATCCAAGTCTGACTATAATCATTTATTCAGACATTTCTCACCTCTTATCTGTTTCATTGCCTCGGAAATTCCAAATGCAAAGCAGAGCATCACTGTTCAGGAATAAAGCATTTAGAGTAATGAAACTCATTCATATTAGAGCCTCTGGCCATTATACATTATATTTACAATGAATGATAATCCCAATAATTAAGGAAGCTTGTGTATTTTAACCCTTTTCTACTCAATATTTGAAATTCACAGCAACCACAAGTGTGGAATTCGTTTGCCCTGCCAACCTGGTGCAGTCCCCAGGTAGACATTAATGTCCTTACCGGAATTATTTAAATGAGAAATCATAGAGAAAGCTATGGGAATTTTATCTCTAGCAAGGCCGGTTGGAGCTTTTTTATTCCATTTGGAAACACAACATAAACTGACTTTGCTACATTTCCATTTGATTTTTTAAAATAAACAAAACATTAATGCCATTTTTCAAGTTTTGCTTTCTCTTGGCAGTGATTTTCATCACAATGTGCTGCCTTGAATGTTAATTATTTTCACATCTCTTAATGTCTTTTTGCTTCCTAATCCTGTGTCATTTAAATCAAATTGTTCTAAAAAAACCCAGTGTGTTTTTAAAGGCAAAGTGCCTCATCGGTAATTGCTCTCTCCACCTCCCTCCACACACAGTGCTTCATCAGTATTTCCTTTAAAGAAAATAATGATACTTTTTAGTGCCCTGTGTTGTGTTTTGTGTTATCCAGCCCTGGTTTATAAATCTCCTCTTGGACAGTCACAGCCTCTCCTCTCTGACTCTTTCCTGCTCGTGAGTCGCTGTGTGGAATTGTCATTCTGATGCATTATAAAGGACCTGTCAACACACAGAACCCACAGCTTGCTCAAAATCATTTAAAAGCACTTTCCTGCTTGTATTTAAGTCTGAAAAACACTCTGAAATGTGCATGGTCTGGGTTATTTAAGGCTGTGAGAAAAAATAGGATACAAGGTCTAAGCAGAAATAAGCGGGGAGTACATAAAGCTCTAAAAAGGGGCAGGAACAGCCTCAGAAATCTCTGCCACTTCCACTGAACCTTCCTTGCTGGTTTGACTTGAACCTGGGATGTTATTTTGCTATCATAGCCTTAAATGTACAGAGTAACTTAGAGCTTCCCCAGCTCTGCCCAACCTTCAACTCATAATTTATAATTTTGCATTATTAATTCAGTGTAACTGTTTCAAATGAACTCCTGGATCTGCACTGGCACAAGCTGTGCTCTCAAAGTGAATGCTTTTGCTCCTGATGCAGCAACACAAGATGAGCTCTCCAAGGTGGGCAGAGAGCAATTTTAAACTCTGATGTAAGGAGGCTTTATAAATGTTCCTGTGAATACCAATGAGGTCTAATGGTAAATGGTGTGATTAGCTTCCTTGATCTGAAATTTTAAGTGACCCAGTTGTTGCTCTAATTAACAGCTCCTTTCGCATGTGCTTATTATCAAGATGCATTATATGCAGCCAGAGTTGCTTCTCTGGTCTGAAATATGGGCAGGGCAGGCTTTTACTATCATCTTGTATTTAATCCCAACTTTTATATTTTTATAGTGCTACAATTTTCACAGAGACAAAAACTTCCACATTCAAAATTGTTCTATTTGTCTTGTCTCTAACGTGGTAAATGAAATAAAGTGCAACATACAGCCAAAAATGTATCACAGTTATGTCAGGTAGAGAGAAAACAAAAGCAAATGCATTTATGTCCAGCAGAGTTTTTAAGCAACACCGACCCTGCAGTATTTAGCTTTATTTGTGTCTTTGTTCAGTGCAATAATTTATCAGGTTTATAATGTGCTCAGCTGTATTGATGAGGCTTTTTGGAAAGTTTTTAAACGAAAATTTTTGAAGCTCATAATTTTGGCATTAGCTTTCTCCAGTGATATAAGAACAATCATTGATATTTTTTGTGTTCAGTGTTCCTCTCTCTGATGCACCAAGGAGGGAATTGTGATTCGGTGACAGACGTTAATTTTTTAATCTGTTTGAGCTGAGCGAAAACAAACAAACAACTGGAGAGAGGAAGAGAATCAGAGTGGAAGTGATTTGTTAAGTAGATGTTATTCTCAAGGGTTTTCTGAAATGGCTCAGGTGATGGCAGGGCAGAATGTACATGGTGTACGGACAAAAACCTCTGCTCTCCATCCACCTCCTTCCACACTGGCGGGAGGCAAAGCAAGGAGTCTGAGCTGCTTTTGCGAGCCAGTGGTGTCTCATTACCAGAGAGCAACGTGGTAATTCATAGCATTTCTGCAAGTTCTGGCCAGTGATAAAAATGTCACTTTCTGCCTTTCCTTCTGGAAGTCCCTTGGTCTGCATTTGTAAACTGAGGGGGTGTGTTTAGCCTGGAAGAGGAACCTGGAACTACCGAGTACTCTGTGTCCCTCAGAGGAAAAAGGGTTAAAAGGGGGAAAGCTAAGGCACTACTAGAGCTGGATCAATGCAATGTGTTTACTACTCATCCTTTCCTCAGGAGTTCACATTTGATGTGCCAGACAAGAGGCTCACAGCGATCCCTCTTTAGTTCCTGAGTTGTTCCTGCAGTGAGCTGTGTGTGTCATCTCCTGTGTAGGTGTAGTGTGGAGATACAGGTAGGTGAGATCAATAAGGAGAGATATTTTTGGTTCCTGGTTTGTGTTACACATCGAGATGGAATGAAATTGGAGTATTCTCACTCGCTGTCTCTCCAACCATCTTCCCAGTGGCTTCATAAAGAGTAATTCATATCACAGCGGAGGAAAAAATCTTGGAAATAAGACCTAAAAAAGACTGGGGACAAGGGTTAGTTGTGGGGATGTGATTTCATTTAAATTTTCACTTAGTTTGAAGTGAATGTGTGCCAAAAAAAAAAAAAAAAAGGCAACTAGATAAATGTAAAATTCAATTGCAGTCCTGCTTGGTAGTTCTGGTAAACTTCAGGAGCCTTCTCAAGAATAGTAACTCTTAATGTTGGCCCTCAGTTTGTTGTTTTATATTATTGTGACTAAAAACAATGGTGAGGCAATGAAAATTGCTGTGGTTCATGTTTCAAGTGCCATGGCCTCTCACCACAAGGATTCTTTCTCCTCAAATGCTGACAGGGCCCTTGGATCAAGAGAACAAAGAGTGTTTGCAGCACTTTGTCGAACTTCAGGTTTCTTTAAATTCTTTCAGGAATAGTCAAGAGGCCTTTAGGTCTTGTCCTGACTCTGCTCTTGATGGAATGCTATTCAGAAAACTTTCCATTCCTCCCCTAGTGTTGTTTTGGCACCTCGCTCTGAGAACCGCAGGCAGAGGCTTTTCTACTGTTCAAGTGCCACTTCCTTTTGAATTCAACTTTGATTTTTGCACAGTCAAGTATTTTCTCCGTGTGGTGCTTCCTAATTGCTGGAACTGGAGGATGACAGGAATATTTGGGGAGGCTGAAGCAATGTTTTCACAAAGCTCCACCACGGCTGGGGTGACAGATTCCATTCAGAGCCGCAGCACTCGGTGGAGTTCAGCAGCTACTCAATGCGTGTTTGAACTCATATCTGTGCAAGGACAGCCAGGGACAGGGAATTGGCTCATGAAATAATTCACTGAATGGAATGAAGGTTCAGGAAGTGGTAAAAGTGGGAAGGGATAGGAGGGAATACATTTGGACAGCTGCTGAGCCTGTGCCCAACATTAATTCAGCATCCTGGTGCTCTCCTCCTGCTGCACAAACATCAGCAACGCCCAGTCCTGGACCCACGCTGGATTTGGGAACAGCTGCTGAACCCAGAACAGCAACTTCTGGTTCAGACTTTGTGCAGTGACTGCACACAGCTCCTGCTGCAGAGCGCTCACTGTGATCAGGGATGCTGTCCTAGAAAAGAAGAAAGGTTTTCTTGCTTAGTTTGTGTTTGTTGAGAGGGAGCTCTTTCTTCACACAGCTTTTGTAGTTTCTCTTTGATCATCTGGAAAGCAGACCTTGGAGTGCACAGCTTTTACAGTGTTTATACTATCCTGACTTATTATTTCAACCTCTGCTGTTGCTGAGGCAATTTGACTAGCAAAGATCACAGTTTCTTTAGCGTCACACCTAATTCAAGCAGGAAACACTATCAAGTTTACAGTGCAGTTTAAAGGGGGTTGTCGTTTGGGGTTTTTGTATTTTTTTTTTAATTATTGTTTTACTTGGTTGATTTGAGTTTTCTGCAGGTTTTGGGTTGGTGTTGGTTTTTTCCCTAGGTGTTTTTTCACAAGGCCTTTTTGGCTTGGGTGGTGGTTGTGTGGTTTTGGATGGGTGATGCTGTTGGCTTGAAATATTTACTTTTCTCTTGGGTGAAAAATGTGAAAAACCAGGAAAGGCTTTTCAGTTGCAGGTAGTTGGGCTGCATTTTTAACACCCTCTTTGGGTCCTTCTACATGGTGGATTTCTGTTCTCATTTACTCATATATAAAAGAACAGACCGAGCAACAAGACTTTTAAAGGGAACAATTGTTGAAAGGCATTGGAAATATTGTAAGAAGTGAAAAAAAACCCAAATCAATTTACATGGACAATCCAAAAAATGTAGTGTTATAGGGACATATAAACACTGGGCCACATTGACTTCTTGAACCATTATTTTTTTCAAGTAGAGAGAATGAAGGAATATTGATTTTAATATGGACATCATGTTCTTGTATTGATGTTAATGGTCTTTTTCTGTTCTGTAAAATCTTTCTAAATCTTACTTGTTTAAACTGGTCAGGTGTACTACTCTACAAAAACATTTCATTACGCTTTTAGTAGCTGCCAAATTTTTTCAAAGCAGCAAAATTACAAGTAAAAATAAATTCATCCTTAGAAAAGCCAGAAATACATGAATCAATATTAATATGTATGTCTATACATACAAATATATATCTGTATTATACATCTATATAAATACAGTTAGGGATTCAGACTTGTAGCTGACATAAACATAAACCATCCTGTGGGATGAAGAGGGAAATCTTGGCTTTGGATAGGCCAGGATTTTAGAAGTCTATATTTGTTCTTATTCTCTTGGCATTTTTAATGGTAAGAATAAGTGAACTGTAACTGTGCTCTGTTCTGTTCTGCAGCAAAATCCCACCTTGTCCTGGAAGCCAAATCTTTGTGTTAGGCAGGAATGGCTTTCTGGATACAAAATCCCAAAAATCTGTATGCAGTCCCCAGGGACCAGGATAGAGAAATAAAAAGAAGCTGCATCAAACAAACAAAATCCATGTTTTATCACGCTGACAGTAGTTTTGCTGCATCTTGAAGTTTTGGACGTGATGATCTCAAAGGTCTTTTCCAACCTGGTTAATTCTGTGATTTGGGCTCAAGCAGGGAGCTATTCCTGTTTTTGGAAGACAAGTGAATTTTAAAAATACCTTTGGATCAACTAATTTTTTATTCTCTTCACAAAGGCTTGCAGCAAAAATTTCTGTAGAAAAAAGCATATTAGCCAGGGTTTCCCACTTTTCCCTGTGTGGACCCGGACAGGCTGGAGAGGTGGAGCCAGGTGCACCTCTTGAAGCTGAACATGGCCAAGGCCCTGCCCCTTCATTGGGGCAATCACCAACATCAGTAGGTACTGGGGGACAAATTGATGGAGAGATGGAAGAACTCCTGAGCTGGTGTTTCTATATTTGTAGCCTGGTATCTGGAGGATCCATTTTCTAAGCCAGGAAGTTGAGAAAGGTAAAAACACTCCGCTGATTTGTAGCATCTTTGTTGTTTTTCACCCCTGGGACAAGCTGACCTTGTTTTGGGAATGTTTCTTCCTCCACATCTGTGTGCTGTTGTGGATTTTGAAGCTTTGATCACCTCTGTTATCTTTAAAGGCAGCGTGGCTCAGACAGGGAGAGGGAGATATCAAACCAAAGCCCATCAGATCAGAGCATTTCCTCTGCTCCGCTAATGCCACAACTGTGAGTCCTCAATGGGAAGGAGTGGCTGCAGATGTGTCCCAAGTATGTCATCAGCTGCCACGTGGGCTGTTATTCCATAGGTAATGGGCAAAAATGCAGCTGCACTCTGTGCTCAAAATCCCATTTACAGCATTTCCCTTTCACGCAGGGCTTGTCTATGCCTTTGGAGTCTTAAGATCTCTTTGAGTCCAACACTGAAGGTAAAAAGTGGTGTTCATCTCAAGGTCACTTTGCTACTTGAGAGCAGCTGCCCTCCAAAGAGCACATCATGAATTGTTTTATTACCTTTTGCTTGGTTTTCCCCACGTGCTATAGATTACTCCTTATGCTATCAGCTCATTTCTCCTTTTTTTATTTTTTTTTTTCTCCATTCTCTGAACTACTGCTTTCTACAACTGTTTTCATCATTGTTAAAAATCATTTCTACAGCACCATAAATTACAGGCACTTTACGAGCACAGGGTGAGATACTGCCTGTGCCCCAAATACTTTATGCTTCAGATACATCCTTGATATCTGCTGTACCTTTCTTTACTTAACACCCTACCTGGGAATTTTAATGTAGATTACATTAATCTCCTGTTTTATTCCCACAATTTTTCATGATCAAAGGATGATGAGTCACTTTATGGGATTTAGATAACCAATCATCTGTTTGCTGCTTACCATAAAGGTATTGGAAACATTCTGCTTACTGATAATTCCAGGCACTGCTTTGTGCACATACGTTTGCATCCAAAACCTTATAGACACTGGGGGAGAAACAAAACAAAAGAGAAAAACAAAAAAAAAAACCCCCAAACCCCAAACCAAAACAAAAAGCCCAAACAAAACCAAAAAACCCCAAAAACAAAACCAAACAAACAACCCTCCCCCCCAACAAAGCAACACAACAAAAGAAAAAAAGCCCAAACAAACAAAAAAACCCCAAACCAGCCTTTTGATAATTTAGCTCCCCTCTTATTATTTTTTCTTGACACTCTAACTGGCATTTCCCATTTTTTTTGTACTTAAATCTCCCAGGAATTTTCATACGATATTGCCCCAGTGCCCAAGTGAAAACCTGGCAGCATGTTTGTAAAGACGCCTTTACACAAAAGTAGTTTATTTTTGTGAGTTTTGGCTCACTTGCTAGGCTCCCAGCTAAAGGATCCCTCATGCCTCACCTACATTTCTGCTTCCACTAAAACACGCATATAAAATCTAATTGTAGTTATCATTTGATTTGAAATGAAGAAGAATATTTTTTTATCTTTGCCTGCATGATAGCAGTCCAAAATACAGTAAAGGTGTGTTACTGTAATTATTTACTATTCTCTTTTGCCTTTAAAGATAATTATTTTTTTTAGAATCCCAAACAAAGAGCTGTGAATCTAGAAAAAAATAATGAATTCACTTAACAATTTATCCTAAGCCCTTGAAATGTGCCGGTCTTGGGTTCTGGGCACCTTCTCAGTCGTGTGCTCAGCTGGAAATGTGGGGTCCAGTATAGGATTGTGGGGGGTTTTTCAGTTATGATAACTTCATATCCAAAGTATCTATTTTACAGGAAGAGACAGTAAAATATTTTGAATGTTCATCAGTGTTAAAAATATAGCAAAACTTTTCTTGACTCGTACGTATCCAGATTTTAGAATATTTTTCACATATTGACGTCAGAACAGGGCAGTGATGGTGTGCTAACATTGCCATGCAGTTCTTGCTGGTTTGAAAACCAGCTCTAATGGTTGCAAAAAATTAGTTTCCAACATTCTATTCTGTATGTTAATATTATGATAACACTGAGCCAAAATCTAAAAAAAAAAAAGGTAGGGTTTTTTCCATTAATTTCTTCAAAAATGTATTAGAGACTCCAAAATAATGCATAATGGTGTTAGGGTTGCATTTAACTGTCAGAAAGATTTTTACAGTTTTTAGAGAATTCTGTGGCTTTATATGATACCAAATATGTAATGATATTAAAAACATTGGCTCTTATTTTGGAAAGGTTGAAAAGAAAAGAAAAAAATAATTTTTCAGGTTGATTAATGGAAATACATTTCCATGTTTTATGCAGAATCATCCAAGCTTTATTCTGAGAGCACTGGAAAACACTGAAGTTATTAAAAAGAGAAGAAAGTGTAGAAAGTGTGCATCTGTAAACACACTGCAGTTAGTGTGGTGATATAATATAGAGGAAATTCAGTTGAAACAAAGTTTTTTGACATTTTTACAATAAGTAACAGAAGCAGATTGATGTTCCTGTGTGCTTTTCTGAGCTAAATCCCACCCAAATCAGAAGAGTTGAATTCGGAGCAGTGAGTGCACGTGGAGACTCAGAGAGCATCCCGGTGCAGTGCTCAGAGGAGAACACAAATATCACCTGAGAGGCCAGATGGGCTTTATGCAACCTGATCCTGCTGCCCAGAGCCTCCCTGCCTGCTCAGAACTGCCTTTAGGAGCTCTGCTCATGGAGAATTCTCTCCTTTGGAGCGCAGGGCAGGATGGAAACGAGCCCTTCTGGTCACCCCTTGGCTCTGAATGGAACGCGTTCTTAGGAGACAGTAACTAAATAGAAGCAGGACACCTAATTCTGTATGGTCTTGGCTGGTTTTTCATACTGGCACGTTACATTTCATGTTTAAAAGAAAACAAAAATCAAAGTATCCTTTCAAATATCGTTTGCTGCGAAGATGCTGTGGATTAGCGCGGTGGTGCTCGGTGAGAAGCGGTGAGACTGCGCTGCCTTTGATGAGCACTTTGCAATTGGCGCTGTGAGCGGAGCCCAGCTGAGCCTGCTGCAGTCCTGGGGAGAGGGGACATTGAGGCTCTTACCAGGGCTGTGTCACAGCAGCTGCTCTTCCCTCACGTGGGTGGCTTTGCTGAAAACAAGAGCAGCAGGTGTCTGCTCTGCCCCTTGCCGCTGTGCTCTGAGCCTCAGCCAAAGTGCCCCCAGCCTTTTGTTGGGGAAGGGCTCCAGAACTGAGCAGCAATCCCAGGCTGGGTCAGCGGTGCCACCGTGATCTGTGTCTGATGAACGATGGAACAGTCGAGGGACAGACAATTGTGATGTGCCTTGTGATGCTGCTGGAGAATTCCCCTCCAGGTGGGGAATCTCAGATTTCACATGTGCACAAAAGTGTAATCAGTCCATACTACCAAAAGAATCTACATTTTGATTTGAGGGTGAGGTTATATCTCCAGAATGTCGCTGCCTTCAGAGCAGGGTGTAGTTTGTTCTGGTTTGTTTCAGTGTCAGTACCTGTGCGTTTGCTGCTGGAAATAGTTAACTTTGCATTTTGTTGCTGGGAAAGAAGTAGCCGACTGACATGAACCATGAACCCCCTAGGAAAAGAGAAAATACATAGATTCAGAGCATGTCAGAACACCAATTAAATATTTAGTGTACAGGCTGGATCCCTCCTAATGGAGAGTGTCTGAGGTAAACACAGCATCTCTAATGTACAATCAATTTAATAATGGGAAGGACGGGCAGTTCATGGAAGGGGAGACATTGCAGGGAGGACTTCGATTTCAGACAAAAGAACTGTATGAGAAGTGAACTTGGTAATTGTGAGAATGAATAGTCAGGGAATCCAGGTTCACTTTGCTGAAGGAATTTCTGATAGTGCCGGAGGCACTGGGGGAATCTGAAGTACTCCCAGGTTGGTCTGATTATTTTCTGGTTTATTGACTTGTTGGTGGCTGTGCAAGAGGGTCTGGAATCAGAACCTTTTGCAACAAGCTGCATACTCCCACATTTTGTAAGACCAGGAAAAGAATTATTCCTACTGTGGGGTGGTTGGAGGGGGTTCAGTGACCTCATTGTCAGTGCACAATCTCTTATCCCAGGGCGTCCCTTGTTTTGTGCATTTACCTGCAGTGTGGGTGGACAGCAGCTCATCCACAAGATCTTTAAAGCTGTGTTACACTGAACTTTCTTCTAGAAACACTTGTTCTTCAAAACCAACCACGTCCTGTTGCAAGAAATCCTGGAAATGAGTCTTTGTACTTTGAGGCTTTCTGTGAGCAAGAGCAGAGCGTGGACAGCTGCATTGCTATCCAATCACAGATGTGTTGTGCTCCGAGGAAGACATTCCCTCTGCCAGACTCCCAGCAGGCACTCTTCATCTCACTTTGTCTCCTGACATTCCCTTCAAATAGTTTGGACTGATGGGCAGCAATTTCCCAGCATTTTTGAAGTGATCTCGAAATAATCTGAGGTCACTTCTGAAAATCAGAACCATTTTGCCATAGATGTCCCTACTTTAAGAAAGCACTGATGCTGCCTTAATTATGGTCTCACTACAACTTTGTCTTTAATAGACAAATGTCAGGTTTCAGAAAATGCCAAGGGTTTCTGGAAAAACAGTCTGAGACCTATTAAGGGGGAATGTTCAGCGAGTCTCATGGTAGAAGCCAGAAAAAAAGAGAAAGGGTTATGGAGAAAATCTGCAGCCATCAAGATGATGAAGAGGGTCCTACAAGCCACCAAATGAAAGGCAGACAGAGATGCCCAAAGTGTTTTTGTGGTCTGGAAGGCAGCCAAAGAGGCATTGATTTATTAAAGAGCAGCATCACAGCTTCCTTTTCTCGATGTGATGGTGCCATTAGAGCTCCTCAAACCGTCTCTGATTTCCTTGAGGATGAGGAGTAGGAGAAGGTTCTGAAGACAGTTGTTATTTCCAGACTGATGCCCCTGCCAGAGCAGCACTTTGTGAACCTACCTGGGAACTCAGTGTGTGAAGTGTGTGCCAGTGGTGCACGTGAGTTCCCAGATTATTAAACACAGCCCCTACCTGTGCAAGAAGTGTCCCAGCAATTGTGGAGGGTTTTACACTCTGCAATTTTGATGTGGTATTAAAAAATCCAGTTTTAATGATACAGAAATTGTGAGGCACAAATTGTCCCAAAAAAAGCCAAACTCAGCTGTTTGTTAATGGAGTTAAGTCAGGGCTGTTCTTGGGCACTGCAATACACTGGGAGTGATTAGCACCTGTAGCAGCAGCTTTTTGTCTATTTTGGTCGATATCTGAATCCTCTTATGTAACTTTTCCCTGTTTCCTCTCTGAATAGCCAGGATTTTGGTTTTGTAGTTTTCCATGACACACACACACACACACACACACACCGCCGTTCCCCTCCAGTGCCTCCCTCAAACCCTGTCCCTGTGTCTGCTCCTTTGTCCCTTTTCTCTCCTGGACATGGGCAGTGCCTGCTGCGAGGAGCACTGGGGATCCTGGGCAGCCTAATGGTTCTGCTGCTGTTCCCGGGGTTTCAGGGGGCAGAGGAGCAGATTTTCCCCCTTTTTCTGGCAGGGCTGCTGTTGCAGTGGTGCTGACAGCAGCAGCGGTGCTCTGGGAGCAGCAGAAGGGTGCTCAGCACACCTTGGGTGTGCCTGTCCCTCCCCAAATCAAACCCCTGCTACAGCCCAGCCTCAGCTCCGAGGCTGTTGTCATCTTGTTAAAAACCAAGTGAGGGCAGGAGACAGAGCATGGATGAGTTTTGTCAGCTATCCAGTCAGAAATAGCAGCGGAGAGGTTTGCTGTGCTCAGGTCTGTGTGATGGCTTTGCTGAAAGGGAGGCTGCTCCATGATTTACTGAACTATTATAAGTGGTAAAACTGATCCATTTGTTATCATCCAGTGCATAAAGACTTCAGGATTTAAGGAGCCTGCACTAAATAACAAAGCAATTTATATACTCATAAACTGAAAATTACAGGGAAGAAGTCCTGAAGTCATTGGTAACAGGAACCTTTTATCATATTAGTGATGATTATCAAATGTTAACCACTACTCCCCTTTTTAAAACAAAACCTTACCCCTCAGAAGAATTGCAATTACTTAAAGACATCATACAGACAACTTTGTATTGATTTGTTGTGCATGTGAGGCAAGTTTTATTTATTTATCTGAGTGCCATCCCTCCCCAGCCTATCAGGTCCACCATCAGCTGATGGGAGCTGATGGATGCCTGGGCCAGCAGCAGCATGGGGCTGATGGTACCTGAGGAATGACATTGGCTGCTTCCACTGCTGGGGAGATCATCTTCACCCAAAGCCAATCTGAGTGTGGTATCTTGAAAAGGGAATCTCTCTGTGTTTCAATAAATAGATAATAGTTAGCAAGAGTTGGTTTCAGATTAGCCTGTTCTAAGGAGAGTATAATTACATGTCCTACTGTGAAGATGGAAATACCCTCTGCCAGGTTTTAAAAATGCATTATAAGATTGTGAGTCGTCTCTGTGTTCTCTTGAATCAAAGATTTTATGGGCAGTGGAAAGAAGATGTTGACTAAAGCTAAGCAAACATTTGCCTGGAGGTAATTTTACTGATGACATTAGTTTCTTTTTTCTGCTCGAGAGTACCCTGAGATACTTAATTCATTCAATTTTATTCAGCCAATCTAAGTTCTCAAGGAACAAATGAATTGAGAGCCACTTGTTGCCAGTGCTCAATGTTTGATATCCAGCTTGCTTCTGTCAAGTGTGCATGATTACATGCTGAAACAGATTTGTTTCTTTTTGTGATCTCTATAGCGCAGGATCCAAAGTCAGGGGAAGATTTGCAAACACACCTGGGCATTAGCCAGAAGAAAATCGGAAAGCTGTATTAACATTTCAGGAAATTTAGTTAAAACAATGTTTTCTAGCAGCCAGTAAATTCTGATCCCACTGCCCTGGTGTTACTTCTCTGGGATTTTTCTTTCACAGACCTTATTTAAGGAGAGTCAAGTCCATCATCATCCCACAGTGCCACCCTCCTGAGTCAGGCTGAAGCTGGAGTGCAGCTATGATAGCTTTAACCAGCAGAGTTTGTGAGGTTTTCCTGTGCCTGCCAGGGGTTTCTTTGGCAGAGCTATTGACTGAGTCTGTTCTCACCAAAAAGAGGGAAAAAACACCAGCAGTGCCACCTGACACTGAAAGGATGGATAAGGGATTGAGCTGCTACCAATCAAACACTGATAATTTGGCTTATTTATAATCAGTTAGTTACCCGAGCCTTGTTGGGATAGAATGTTTGAGTGTTGGGAGAAACAGCACCACACATTCACACATTCTGTCTGAGGTTTAATGACCAAATTGTTGGCTGGTTGCTCCTCAGGCTTTCCTGGGACAATATTCTGACCCTATTGTACAGCAAATGAACACAGAAACCAATTTCTTGCGTTAAAAGTGACAGAGGGGCTAAAGTGATAGCAATTAATTGAAATTGGAAAAAAGACCCCACAAAAACTGTGCGGTGAAAACACAGAGTTTATAAACCAACAGGGCTATACATAAAGTTGCACTTCAATTGCTCTTCTGCAGTTATGCTGAAATCCAAAAAGCAAAAGCTGGAAAAACAGTAGCAAAATCACCCTCTTCAATCTGCAGTGACTCAAGAGCAGATTAAGGGCTTGTTTGGTTTCCATACCTCCAAATCATTTGCAGTTTTTCATTTAATGTACTGCCATGATAGATGAGGCTGCTAAGGAGTGGAGATTAAGCACAAACACAAATATTTCCAGCCTTCTAAATGTTTCAAATTAATTTTTGTATTTTGTGTAACTTTTGTGAGATTTCAGTGTTGTTGCAGCTCATGTATCATGTTCATCATTGGTATCTTTTCCTGGGGAAGTTTAAGTAAAAGAAACCAGTTCATTTTACTCTCCCTCCTTTATTAGGCTTGTTTTGGGTTTTTGGGGTTTTTTTAAAATTATTAAATCCCTCTTCTGGTTTAAATTCTGAAGAACAGAGACTTTAGTTGAAAACATTGAGTCATTAAAGTCAGTAAGCTTTGTCTTTGCAGTCCATTAATCAAATATATGATTTTGATATCCTTCCACATGATCACAGAGCACCTAGAAAAACAGAGCTCTTACCATTTAGCACTGAGCTTATTTTAATATTCTTGCAGCTCTTAGGAGTCTTGTATCCCCTGCAAGAGGAGGAACTTACTCTGCATTTTCTTATCTTCTAATGCAGTAAGCAGCAATATCAGTGCTATTTCCAATCTTCTGTGTCATTAATAAATATGCCAAGATATGTCTATGAATTATGGCCCTTTAATAAGGTAATGGAACTCCTAGAATCTAGAGCTTGATTTTTTTTTTTTCAAATGGGAACTGTTTAGTTGCCAATAAGAAATGTGCTGATCACATATATATAACGAATCTTGATTAATTACCAACACAAAATTTATTATTTCATTTTTGCTATTACCAACTGTTTTTATCTATCCTTACTATCTCACCAACCCCTTGTGATTCTGTGGGGAAAGCAGATGATACTCTGATTGATTGTAAAAGTTCAGGCTGGGGTCTGAGCTCACACAGAAATGCTGGTTCTCCACTGTGGGATCGCCAGAGGAGCTGGGCCATTATTGCAGCAAATAGCAAATGCCCAGACTTGTAGCAGAGTTTGTTTTTTAAAAGAACAGCAGATTCTCATTGATTTCAGCAGCCTTTGACCTGAACCCCATGTCAGCTCTCTTGGACCAGCCTTTGTTGAAATGATTGTGGTCAGTACCTTCTATTTGCTTTTTTGGCACTGGTTGCAAATCCAGAACATGTAAGAAGTGACCTTAGTGAACAGGGTTTGGTTTCAACTTCAGCCATAGGAGCAAAAACCAGAGTAATAAACCTGTTTTCAGTCATCTTTTTATCCACGTTTTTCTACCTGCACAGGAACTACAGATGATCTAACAAAGTATTGAATAATACCTGTACGAAAAATAAAGCACTTCAAATGAATGGGTTTGTACTGCAGCATTAGAAACTGTTCTTCTTGTTTGAAGGAATAAGATATGGAGAATCGACTGAGCAACCAATTTAATAATAAAGAGAATTTAGAATACAGAGAGAGTAGTTGAAAGCCTTGGGACACCATTCCCTGAAGTTTGATATGCTGCCTATGCTCCAAAACAGGGAAATTTTGATACAGAAGTGATTTATAGGAGATAGCTGTGCACAGTCTTTTATCATATTAATAAAATCTTTAACCAGTCTTTGAAAATTCTAAAGCCTCCTGTGTTCAGTTGAGGTGCACTGATAGAAAGAACTGCTGGCTGGCAGATGCTCAGATACATTATCAGAAAATGTATTTTCAGCCTAAGCAGTGTAATCTAATTCATTCTAACATGATATTTCAGGTTTATTACAGTGTAACTGACTGCGGAACACAGTGCACTGTGCAGGAGGCTAAATGAGGTGAGGGTGTACAGCTGAAAGGTGAGTGGGTTAGGCCTGATAGAGTGCTGAGGATTGGTGGCTAAACTGACAGATATTTAAACAACTCAAAACTGGAAACAAAAAGGTTTTTCTTTTCCTCTTGAGGTCTACCTGTGTGAAGGAAGTGCCTTTATTTCATGAAACTGCACTAAACTTATTTAAAATGTTACTGTTGTTGCACGTTATAGTAAAAATTATCACTTTAGTAATTGGTATGTTAAATCTTTGCTTTTTGCCTCCACTAAAAGAGGCAGCAACATTTTACCTGGCCATGGTATTTTGCAGAACAAATCTAAATAGCTCTGTGTGTATCTCTGTATCTATTTATCTGTACAAACCTCTCTATATCAATTTTAGCAGAAATTGACTGTTTCATTTTCCTGTCAAATCAGGTCTGAACTGTCACTGGTACAGCAATTATTTTAATTTGGACTCCACCCTGTGGCAGATTCCAGTTGGTTTAGGGGCAAGGATTTGACTTTGCTCCCCCAGTCTTGCTTTGCTGTTGTGTCTCCTCGTTCTGGGCTGTTCCAGCAGGTGCCTGTCCATTTGCCACCTGCCCTGGTGCAGTGAGTGATTATGCAATTTAGTTAATGCATTTTAATTATTTAGGTGACATTTTACCTTGTATGGTCAGGCTGAATATGTAAATGGACTGAAGTCTTTAGGTAAAAAGAGCGACTGATTCTTTTGGGGTTGTTTTGTCAAGAAGTTCAAAGTCTGTGACCGAGGATTATGTGAATAAATAATCAAACATAAAAGTAAGGCAAAATTTCTGTTTAATCTCATTGCCATGGCCATTTTCACACCTCCCCTCTTTAGGAATTATTGATTTATAATCATTATGTGTGTGCTGCAGTAGTTGATGCACTCAGCGGACAGATTGCAAGTGTGGATTTCCACATCAATTCCTGAAACGTGTCCTGGTCAGGTGTGACATGCACCAGTTCACAAGATCAGGAATGATTTTCGAGTCCAGAATACAGCCTTAAAAGTAACTAAGGTTTTTCTCCTTTGCATTTTAAAATTGTTTCTCACCTGAGGATGCTGTTGATCGATTTACCAAGAATATTGTGTGTTTTAATGGGATGGGTTCAATGAGTTAAAAATACTTCCTTGTAGCAAAGGATAAAAGTCTAAGTGTCAAACAAAAAAAACCTTGAGTCCCTTGCATGCTCACTCATTTGCATAAAGTACCCTCAACTTAACCAAAAAAAAAAAAAGATAAAAGGGAAAAGACCCAGTTTTCTTTATTAATCCTCGTTAGATATGCAAATACCAAACCTAACTTTGATTTTAAAATATGCATTATGGTAAGAAAAAATTAAAAATTTCTACCAAAAATCAATTAGACCAACCCAAACCCCTTTGCTGGGGTCTGATTTACGGTCTGCATTCCCTGTTTCTCAGGCTGGCAGCTGTGGCAGCAGCAGCAGCAGCAGCAATAACACTGAGGAGTCAGTAGATGGCTGTAGAAAAGTGTGTTGAGCACTCCTGTGCGAGCGTAATAAGATTGGGAAAGGCCTTGACCTGACTGGATGCAGCTTTTATCTGAAGTACATTTAAAGAGATAAAGGAGAAGCAGGGTGCAGTACATGTTCCTTTCTTTCCTGTAGGAGCTTTGCTTTGAGTTTAAAAATTTCTCAAATGCAGGATTTGTGAGCAGGGTCCTTCAGCAGGGAGAGGGAATGGCTTGAGTGCCACCGGAGCCACTCTGAGGATTCCCCCCCTCCCTCAAGACGTCTCAGAAATCCTCCTATAAATTCCTACAGAGGGGGCGTCTGTAGATCCCATAATAATAATAATCAGGAAGTGGTATATTCCCATTTATTTATTTATTATTACTATTTCTTTTTTTTTTTTTTTCCCCTTTCCCCCCCCCTCTCTCCAATGTAGTTGGCTGCCTTTAGTGCACGGACCTGCTCATTAAATAGATACACCAAGAACTGTTACCTAAGCAAGCTTGACAGTAAAGAAAGGACAGACTGAGTTAGGGAGAAAAAGGGAAGAAAAAAGACAGCCTGAAGCAAGTCAGTTCACACGCAGAAAGAGCCACTGAACGAATGCTGTTCTCATAAACAAACTAAAAAAAAATACCTTGCATGAGAAGAGAACTGTGAGGACTTGGCAGAAAAAGGCAAGATTTTCTACCCACTGTTTTCAGTTTTCCTTCCAGACATACTTGGTGAAGTAAGGAGACTTCTGTTTGCTGACAGAGCCCTTGATTTCTTTCAAGATGATGATGTATTTGTGGGTAGGTAGTGTCTCTCTCCATGTCAATCTTTTGTTAATAAATGGACTTTGAGAGTGTGGATGTGAGGCTGGAGTCGCAGCATGTTTGTGGCATGGGGAGGTGTGTGTGCTGCAGGGGAGCGTGGCTGGGTGCAGTACATGTGCTTGCATTTCCAGGCAGACTTTAAACAAACCTGTTAGTTACGATGAAGCTGAAATTTATTTTTCAGGATTTGCAGGTTGTGGCAGAGTGCTCTGCTGGATTTTCTTTGCCTTAGAACATACTGCAATTGTGTGAGATTCACTGTGTGCTTCAGTTGCAGAGCGAATGCTGCATCACTTGTGGCTGCTCAGAATTTGCTTTCCTTGTAAGAAATGAAACAATCTTAATGGGATTAAAACTTCTAATGTGTGTTACTTAACCCAGTTATTTTTATAGTAATTATCACAGTCTGTCTTGGCATTTGAAGTTTCTGGCAATTGACAACTGCAGATAAAGAAAAAGATATTACGTTCCTGTTTCTGTGATTTTTATATTCAGCATTGTTCTGATTCCTTGCAGCAAAATCTGCTCACCTTAAATCTAACGTTGCATTGTGGCATGTATATTGTGAATTAGTAAAGCTATTAACCTGTGAATTCATCCAGGTTTCGATACAGAATGCTTTTTCCTTAGCAAACAAAAAACCCACAAAGAAATCAGTGAACAAATCTGCATACTTGAAAGCATTTCTGTGTTCCTCTTCAAAGCCTGTACATCTTCTGGGAAAATATTTTAAACTAATCTCATTTGACAATCTATTTATTTATTTAATTTGAATGTATGTAAAAATAGGCAGGCGGGCAGCTAATCTGGGCCACCTCTGCAAAACAGGCTGCAGAGGAGCAGCACTGAACTCTTGGAGATACCATCAGTAATCACTCCTTCTCTTTTTAAATCGCTCGTAGCTCCTGCTGTAAATCTCCCTTTATGGTTTCTGCTCATTTCTGTGGCCCCTCTGCCGGATCTCAGTAACTTTTGTCATCTGTGCAAAAGGCACCGCACGCAGACTTTTAAGTTTCTGATTTCAGTACTTTGACCTGTGCTATCGTTTCGGGAGCTCACCAATCACTGAGCCTTAGGATTTTGTCTTTTTCTTTGCTCTGGGTTCTGTAGTACAAGTTGAATTTTCACAAGTGTGTCTGTGCATTTAGCAGCCACCCCGAGTGCTGCTTTTTTTTAACCCTTACCACCATTCTTTATTGAAGCTGCTGGTGCAAGGAGTAAGTTCATTCTGGTTTTAGGTTCATAAATCAGATCCCTCAATTGCAGCAGTCTTTCATTCAGTCTGTGCTGTGGTGTTATAGTTGCCATCACCCAAAGGACATGCACAGTAAATATCTGAGGATAAACCCTTCTTTCTAATATGCACACTAAGGTAAAAGGACATGCATTATTCTGTATTATTCTCTTTCTCTGTGGCACAAATTCAAAAGGTTTGAAAGCCAGAGAACTTATTCCTCCACAAGCCTAGGAATTTTGCTGATTTGGAAATTTAGTGAAATACATTTTCGTGCAGGTAGCTATGCAGATTTCTATCACTTTTAGCGTGCTGTCTTTTATATTATTGATGAACTTTTCTAGTTATTCTTTTTAGAGATGTGCATAAATGCTTTAAGCAAAAAAATCACAGTAATAAGCATTTTCTAGTGGTACCACTTCCTGGTTTTCAAGGTTTCTAGTACTTAATATAAAGGTTCTAGTAATTAGTATTTCACATGTAAAAGCATGTTTATTCCATTTTTATTTTGTCCTGTTTCCTTGCATTTTATGATGTGTTTTGTTCTGGTTTTCCAATTTGCAGAATTCTTTAAACAGCCTCCCTCTTTTGGGACTGCTACACCTGGGTGCTAAGGATTCTTCCCATCTGCACTCGAACTTTTTTAGTCTAAATTATTTGTATAAAATCTCAAGATTAGTTGGAAGAAGCAGAGAATGAACTTTTTTTATTATTATTGCAGCGGAACATTATTACTTTGAGGGTTTTTATGGAAATAGGGGATTTGTATCCATAGAAAATTTATTTCTGAAATGTTGAGATTTTTAAACTCCATACATTAAGTGGGAATGTATATATAGCTAATGCAGTATATGTAAAACATGCAGTATGTAAACAAGAGGCTTTTAGCGTATGTGGGTGCAAGGTATAAACTCACAGCAGCACTTGAAATGCTTTCTCCTGGCATCACATCAATATTTTATTTAATTATAAAAAGCTTCTCAACAATATTATTAAAATTTAAAGTGGCCAACTTGTGTGAAGATGTGGTCTTCTCCTTTTTAAAGGGCGTAAAATTCATTAATTACATTGACTGAGATTTTTTCAGCCTATTCACTCCTTTATGTGGTAGTGCTTACTTACCTGCTGTTTCATTTCATGTATAACATAGAAACATTTGGCAGTATTTACAAAGAAAAAGAAAATTTTGATTTCTTCCTATTTTCTAATGTCTTACTGAGTAGTATCCTGGAACTGTTTGATATATATTTTATTTTAATTCTACTGATGGCATTGGTTCCTTTTACTGCCAGCAAACTGAACATGTTTAGCTAACTAAAACCATTGTGCAGGAATGCAGAGCACAGGCACTAATTCAGCCTGTGGAGTGCAACACTCTTGATTAGTTGAAAAATTATTTCAAAATTTCAAAAGGTAGAGAAAATGTTTAGTACTGTTAACCCCAGCAAGGGAAATCCATATTTGTTGACAGCCCAAGCAATTCAATGATGCTTTTCTTTAGACTCTCCTCCTTCCCTGGACAAAGGGGAACTTTCCTTAGGTCTGGTACTTTATCTATAGACACCTTTAGGAATTCATCAATATCAGAGTTCACACTGACCAAGAAACTTTGAAGGCTATCAAGCATTACTGATTTAGGATCTAGAGTGAAATCCTGAAGTAGAACCTGTATTCTCTCTGAGGGGCACAGACCCTTTTACATCCTGCTCCTGCTGCAGTTTTGTACCCCTTTTCCCCAAAAATACGACTGTTGCAGTGATGATTCAAGGTGCTCTCGATCCCTGCAGATCTTCCCTCATTTCCTGTGTAAGTCACCTCCCCAAAGGCGATGGGGTTTTCTCAGAACGTAACAAATAAATGTTTTGGGGTTTTTTTCAGTTAGAGGGCTCTGAAGTTGCTGACTCGTGCTCAGCTTGGGTAAAGCAGCAGAACTGCTGTTGGGTGAAATGTGAGTTGGTGGCTGAAGGCTGGGACTGCTCAGAATCCCTCACAGAGTGCTCCATCTTCCAAACCCCCTCTCTCCAGACAGAATTCCTCCTCCTCTTCTTCATATTTTGCAAGAGAAGTGTGGTTTGTCTACATGGCAGCCCAAGCAGCCCTTGATTCCCCAGCTAACATTTCCATGGCTGTTTGTTTTCTGGTTGTCCAGACTGGACTGTTTTGAGCTCTCCACAACTTCATGTTCAACTTTCATATTCCAAGTTAGAAGTTGAGGGTTTAAAGTATCGTGAAAAAATCAAATGCCATTAAATGTTGTCATAAGAAAAACTGGGGAAAAAATCATTGATAAATACATTTTTAAAATATAAATTATTAGTTTTCCACATTTTGTTGTATGCTGTGAAAAAGCTGGACTAAAATTACCTTAACATACCAGAATATAGTTTTATAAATTTTATAAACACCTAATTAATGTCTGCTTAGTCAGAGGTATGCTTCGTTCCTGTCAGTCTGCTGTTCTTTTTAATAGTAGGGAATGAGTTGTCAGAAATTTTGTATATATTTAGCAGAGATTTTTTCAGTAGCAGCTTCAGAATGATACTTGATCAAACAAGGCAGAAAGCATGCCAGCAAATGAAATCTGGGTTTTTTTCCAAAAACTAGAGTAGGCAGATACAGAGAAACAAATAAAAAAAATAAGTGTGTGCAATAGCAACAAGATAATTTCTTCTGACAATAGGACACTGTTTTGACAACTCTGTAGAATAAAGCTTTTGGGTCCAATATAAAGAATTGTATTTGTCTGCATTAGCAAAATGTTCCTTAGATGAACATCTGGGAAGAAGTCTGGAGGCAGAGGCAGTCAGAGAAAGACTCTAGCAGAAATTTAATGTGGATATTTAGGCGTTTAAACTCTTTTATGGTTGTGTTTCTGGTGCTTCTCCTATTTAGAGACATCTTAATACCCATCGAGGAGTCTGTGTCAGCTCACATATTCAAAAGCAGATGGTATTTTCTTCAGCTGACCAAAGTGTTCGTGTTTTTCTGCACTACAAATGTATGCAGGCACAGAGTGTGCCTCTCCTGGCTTGGGGAAAAGTGTCATTTCAAACCTCACTTGTGCTCCTGGTGTACTCAACGCTGCAGGACAGCTCTGTAGAGGCTTTTTTTCTAAAGGAAATGAGAACCCAAAACAGATGTGAAGATGACTAAAATGATAAAATGAAGGAACAAAATCTTAGGATTTTTTTAAATTGGAGTAAGGAGCAAATGCAATGCTCATATTTTTTAGAGTAACTTTACTCACTGAGTATTTTGCAGCATTGACATTGTGTGCATTAGGCAAAATATTGCTCCCTTAAATGAGGGCTTTCCGAAAACATCCTGGACTGAGACAAAATGCACCACTGACTGTGCATAAAGAGCTACAGACAGACAGATACAGGATGAGCTAAACTGAAGGAATAAATGACTATGCTGAAAACATTGTCAGTGGAACACTTCAGGAGTATAGATTTTATTGCACAGAATTATTGAGTAATCAAAGTATTTAGATCCTTTTAGTTAAGAAAAATCAAACATATTAGGCTGAAAAGCTGCAGATCTCTTCTGAGTCAAAGTGATCCTCATTCTGCTTTCCACTGAGACTTTGAATAAAACATGCAGCTTCATCCTCTGTATCTGACTGCCTGACCGCTGATGTTGAATAAATATGTACCTTTTACTATTAACAGAGAAAAATACAAAATGATTTCATAATAGAGTCTGCTGATGTGAATAGTAAGGATCTTCAAGGGTATCTGACTCAATAAACTTGAATAATGAAGTATTGCAATTTATAAATCTACAGTCTTGATGGCTAAAATGAAAGGACTGACAGAGACGTGGAATGAAAACAGGATTACAATTAGTTATGGTAGAATCTGAGACAATTCTCAGTCTTTATGTATCTGTTGGAGCACACACATAAATTGGCTTAAAAATCATGTGTGCAATAATTCAGGTAGTGATGACAGAAAGTAAAATCATACTAGCATGCAAAGCATGAAGACATTCCGCAAAATCACCTTTTTTTAGTGTGAAAAGAGAAATGAAACAGCAGAGAAAAGTTATTTCAGTTTAAAATATTTGGCAGTAACTTTTGATCATTCGTACAATCGGTCTTGAAGGGTTTCCTTGACCTGCCACAGTATTTTGTAGAACACCAGAATGGGAAGAGAACAAATGATGCTCTGTTATGTTCAGCACTGCGTGAGAGTGGCTTAGGCAAGCAAGGCAGTTCTGGTTTATAAAAGCACTGTACATTCCTTTAGACACAAACACACACAAGTGCTAATGTTTGATTAAATTGAGTTTAAGCAGGATTGAACTGAGTTTAAGCATCAAGAATATATGTTAATAATAATAATTTATTATTACTTCTTGCAGCAGAATGCGTGCATTTTGTGTGAAGCAGCGTGACAGGCTTGCTCTGGTCTCTTCTGAAGTTGCATTATATACTCTGTATTCTTTAATTACCCAATCCATTTCTCCCCTTATTTTGGCAAGGAGTTACACTTGTCCAATTAACCTTATCTTCTTCTTGTCCCTCTTAATAGCACTGGTTTCCATCAGAGCTTTGAATGAACTGCGTGGGTGTCTTTATCAGTCCAGGGATGTGTGTGAGGAAAGAATTGAACAAAGACCACATGAAATGTGGCTGGGTGAGCAGGTTAGAGTCCTCCTATTGTCCCACTGTTATTATCTCGTGGTGGCAATCCCTCCTGAGCCCCACTGCTGTGACATCTGGTGGCTTTAAGCTGCTGCATCTGCCACTGCAGAACCTTAGCTGCTGTTGGAATGCTCTCAGCTGGGGAGGCAGAGCAACGAGCAGGTCCTGAAGGTTTTTCTGGGCACTTGAGAATCCCTGTTTGTGTCCTGAGATTAATTTCTTGATGTGTTCCTTTTGGATGTTTATTCCAGTGAAGTTTGCCTGTTCGAGAGGCTGTTACAGTCCCTAAGCCAAGATTTTGCTTATCTTTTCCCTTCATGTGCAAGTGCCACTAGGCTGCAAGTGCCACTAGGCTGGATTTACCCTTTGTAACCACTCTGGCTGTCTCACAGTTTAATCAGCAAAAGGGGATGCTTACTAATTAAAGTCGAGGTATCTGTTCACATCTTCCTTTGAAGTGATGGCTTCCTTTTCCCCTTCTGCTCCTGGGTTGATATTCCTGCCTTGCCGAAGAGATGAATCTGTGTTTGGATCCTTGTCATAGCTGAGTATGGAAATCCACCTGTTCTTACTGCACCCACAAAGCTGAAATCCCCCATTTCTGCAGAAATAACTGCTTTTCACAATAGAATGTGACTTCTAATACACTGTATATATTTCCCCCCATCAGGATGGCAGTTGTGCCATGGACTGGACCCAGCTGGCAGCCAAATTCCCTCTCACTGTGTCCCTCAGTGGGACAGGGAGGGAGGAGGGCTGGGAAGGACTGGAGTGAGAAAGCTCCTGAAACAGCAGAAGGACAGGGACATCACTTCCTGATCACTGTCACAGACACAACAGGCTTGCCTTGGAAGAAATTACACTATTTATTTCCAGTTATCATTTCTGCCAATTAAGTTTGGCCGTTTAACTTCTGATTCAGGTAGGGGGAAGCAGAACCAGGAGCCCTTGTTGTCATCACCACGAGTTAAACTCCCTTTCTTCAGCAAGGCAGTGAGTGATGGGGAGGATTGCAGTGAGGACACAGAAGTTTCTCTCTGCAGCTCCTTCTCACCCTTGCTGTGCTCGCTGTGTGCTCCTCCATGGGCACAACACAGATTTCGGTCAGCCAAACACATCAGACCAAGGCTGATCGTTGGCATTTCAGTTTTCTTCAGAGATTGTCGTGTTTGTACAGTTCTGTACATTTAATCCTTTGTGATATATATATATAATATACAGGGACTCCTTCTAAAGAGGAAAAGCTGATGTATGTTTGAATTTTATTTTTCAGTGAGCTTCTCCTCAAATACAATCACAGGAACTCAAGGAAGGATAAAATGTGACAACATATTTGCGAATTGCGAGATTTAACAGAGACCGAAGTAGATCTTATTATTGATGTTCTTCCTGCTTCATTAAATTCCCCTTAAGGTTTGCAGCATGGATATGGATCATTTGCAATAATAATTATGCAGTGATCGATTGATTGTGCCTGACATTGTACTTGTCACCTTGAAATGCAAAAACCATTTATTTTCGAGTGTGTGAACATTCCTCCCTAACGTTAGACACCAGCATGCACTGATTTGTGGTAGACAGGGATGCATTTTATAAACTTGGGAACTTAATATTAACCTTCACCTAAAATGAAGTGCCACGTGTCGTTTTACAGAAATGAAAATTGCCCAGCCGGCGATGCTTTTTGGATTAGAGAACACAGTCTAATTTCAAAAAGATTCCTCAGATTGGAATGTTTGCATTTCAACTGTTTCCTGCCTGGGTATTGCAAACGTGGGGCTTTCAATAGGTCTGTGGCTGAGGCAGGATGCAGTGAGCACATCTGATAAAATTGAGATCTCTGCTTTTGGAACTGCTGTGTGTTCTTCGGAAAGTCTTTCTGCGTTCCTCACTGAGACTTTGATTCACAGCAGTATTAATTGATTGGAAAATCAGCAAAAAATGCTTCGACTTTAGTCATTCTTTGAGTTAAATACTCAATACATTTAATGTTTTGAGTGGTGTGATCATGGCGACAATGTCATCTTCCCTTTATTAGGAATATTTGTAGCAATGAATGAAACACTGTCCTTTGGGCTTTCGGAAGTTTGTTTCTGTTGAGATTCCAACAAAGCAGCTGCAACTGCAGTTAGAGTCAAGTTAATCTGTGCTTTCCCAACTAACAATAGAGCAACAGCCAAGAGAAATGTTTCATTTCTCGGTATTCCACCTGGAGCTTTTTCAGACCATCCATTGTTATGGAATAGGAAGGGAAGACCAAAACTACGTTTGGTGAGATGTGATTTGATTTAAAAAGTGACTTTTTCAAAGCTAAAAGCTGGCTTTAGATTACATCAGACCAAATGTTCATAATTACTTTTATTTGAGATTTCAACTTTTATTCAGAGGCCTAGCTTATTTGAGCTTTGGTTTGTTTTAATTGAGATTTTTAAAACAAAGGTATGTTTCCTTTTGGTCAAAAAACCAAATTTCAAAATTGTTAATATTCTTTAGAGTGAAATGTGTGGATGATTTTTTTTTTTTCTCTCCAAGAGTGAGCATAGGTAAACATATACATTGGAATAAGGAAATGCTTAATATATTGATTCTCATACCACCAGTTTGAAGAGTAACTGCAGTGCTAATATTAAGGTGACAATGTTAATTGTACTGTTGATCTAAAAATTAGCAACCCTGGTTTTTTTACTGCACTATGGATACTGAATAGAGCTTACAAAACTGTTTTAAAACTGTGAAATAAGCAAAATAATTCCAATTTTTTAAAGCAGTCATTTTTTTATTCAGCACAAGTGTAAGGTAACTGAAACACCTAACTTGAAAAAAAGTTGCTTGTTGTGCCGTATTGTTTTCACCAATTGCACTTTTTTAGCTTGCAGGTTTCTAGAAAATATCCCAAGTTGATGTTCTTAATTTCTGGAAGAATCTGCGTTAAATTGCACCCCATGGGAACATACCCAGTATACCCCACTCTTCTGCATTAAGTTGAATTTGGAATGCAGTACCACTTTTTTCTTTCAGGTATTCAATACTCAGCCATGAGAACCTCCTAATTATCAATGCATAGCCCAGTTTTAATTTTTTACTTACTTCCCACGTTCTTTATCAAGTGGAAGTGTTGGGACAATTGAGGTCACATTGTTTTGTGAGGGACACTCACAATGCTGTGGGTTTTTGTCCAGCTGTACCTTCACACTCCAATCTCGTCTGGGGAATGCACCATCCCAGTCACAACGGGAATGGTGTAGGGAGAAGGAGAAAACAAAATATGTCAGTGAAAGGGAAGGAAAATAAGCAAGAGAGAGGTCAAGGGGCTGAAATGAAGAGAGAATATTTCAGATCAGAACAGTCCCTGTCCTTTTCAGTAAATGTGAAGAAATCGTGTCCTCCTGACATGGCTAAGGTTCTGCTTCTAAAGCAACCCACAGGGTGAACTTATTTTTTGTCTTCATGTGCTTCAAACCCTATTTGCTGCCAGTGTCTGGAGTAACTCGGTAACGCTGCTAATAACAATATCTTCACTTTGCTGTGCTCTGGTTGTAGATGTAGATGGCACCACCCTCTCAGATAAGGAGAATTAATTCCGACAGAGGCCATTCGTAAAATCTTTTTTTTTTTTTTTTGGGGGGGGGTGGTTTAATGTGGCTGAAAGGCAATTAAAAACTTGCTTTAGAAAAGGGAACCTTATTCTCCGGGTGGGACTTGGCTGCAATTCTATGAATTGGATGGTTAAGAGAGTAATTTGGTGGTTTTTGTTTTTTTTCTCTGCATATCTGGTGACATGTTTGATGACTTTATGGGCAGGAACATAATAATAACAACACTAGGATGCAAATTTTGATTTATACATTGGATAATTCCTCATGATAACTGGGACAAGTAGAAGAGGTTCCTCTCAAACAAGGGAAGAAAGCTGATCTAGCAAGAAGACAAAATTACAAATTCTATAGTAAAACTATGCTGGAGACAAATGAGCAATGTGGAATTAAGTCTTGTAAAGACTAGGAAGGTAATTTAATAATACATCCAGGCCTAGCTGAGGTGGCATAAAACATCTCATTGTACAGCTCACACGAGGAGCCCTGTGCTGTGATGCAGTTACTGGCACTTGTAAAAGTTCCTCGTGCACTTCTGTTTCTTACTATTCATTATTAATGTGTGTGTTAAACATTTACTCTCTTATTTCAGAAGGTTATCATATGCTATTAATGTAAAACTACACAGTGAAACTGAAGATAACAATCCTGTTTTAAGTTAATATATGGATGTTCACAGCCAGTGAACAAATTCTTAATTTAAATTGGTTTATAAAAAGCAATTATAAACAGACAAGTCAAATTTATCTCTTAGCTATAAAAACTACACACAAGTGAGCCACATGTTCAATTGGAATCTTTCCTGCTGAAAAGCAAGGCTGTTCATGTCTTATTCTATTGGGCGTGGAGAAATTAATATTTACTCATGTTTTGTAGCAGTGTTTTACACACTAAAGATTTTTTTTTTCTCCGATACCGCTGAAGTAATATGGTTCAGTCATCTTTTAAAAGAAGTGAATCCAATTTACGTTAGAGATATGTCTTATTAGGGAACAAGTTTAATAATGCTGTCACAGTCAAATAAGTGAAATCTGACCAAGCAATCTTGTTTCTATTTTTTTTTAGATGCACATTATTTAACTGGCTAAACATTTTAGTTCAGGTTCCCTTGTAGAAAACTTAGTATACACATTTGCTGGTGTTGTTTTAACCAGTCCTTTCATTCATGTTACTCTGACTTTGTTCAATTCAAACCCACCATTTTCCACATCGAGACTGCTCTGTGGGATGAGTTATTTTGTGTATGATTTCCTGAATGGGAATCTTCTTCTCATATAGATTTAATCCATGTTGATGGCTCTGTTCATTTGGAACTATTTCATGTAAATGCCTTTACTTGTCAGATTACCTTCTCTTGAACAGAATGGTCTCCAATTCAAATTTATTGGAATTTAATTGAGGCAACTATAGGAATTGCAATTATTTTGCTTAATAGTTTATCACTGAATTATGATTGTGTGTTGGAAAAATTCCTGGGCCAAGGAATAGTAGTATAAGCCTGAGAATGACTTCTCAGTGCCACATGAACACAGCACAGTATCACTTTCTCATCGATTTCACTGCTGATCATTTACTGTGAATTGCTGGTTTTTGAAACCAAACATGGTTAAAAAACCAGAATGTGTTGGTCTACAGATATTTGCACGACATGGGAGCTGATTCCTGGACACCCCATTTGGAAATCACACTGCAGAAGCTGATCACTGATTTCTTTCATCTCTTTTCAGGAAGGATTTCAGATAAAATCTTAAATCCGTGTACTGGGTCTGGCTGTGATGGTGTTCCGCCAATTCTTCCACCCTTCTTGTAGTCGTTTTCTTCTCAGATTTTGAGATTCTGCTGGGTGATTACTCCCATCCTTTTCAGTGTCTCAGAGGTGTCCCCAGTGCTTAGAGTTCAACCTGATGATTCCATTATTTTGGTATTCATATCCAGTTTTTTTGTCAGGATGCCAAACTGCTCTCTTTTGAGAAGCTCAGGTAACAAATGGGGAAAAATATTTTCAAATTGCTTATATCCTTGATGAATCTAAATGAAATGTAATGTAAGGTTGGAATTAAGGCATGTAAAAACTTTGTGGAATGTTGGGGGTTTTTGTGGTTTTTTTTTGGGGGGGTGTTTGGTTTTTGGGGGTTTTTTTTGTTGTTGTTGTTGTTTTGTTTTTGTTTTTTTGTTTGTTTTGGTTTTCTTTGTTTTGCAAACACCAGAGACTGCTCTTCCAAAATTCAAAATGCAAAGTGCTTAAAGTGGATAGTACTCACCCATGTGAATAAGGAAGTTCTTTGTAGTAACATATTGTGTTTCTCCCTTGTAGATTGCAACATGGTTTAGAATAATGATTTTTATATTCAGTAATACACCTAGATTCGCTTGTAATTCTTAAGGTACATGTAGTACTCCAGGAAAATAAATATTTCATTACCAAGTGTCAGACTTCTGGGCTAATTAACATTTCAGGAATGAAAGAAGTGGTGTCATCAGCTCCACTCACAGAACTACGAAGGGTGTTGTTCCTGTGGAATTTCTGCAATGGAACGGAATGGACAGAGTTATTAACAGTTAAATGTTGGTGTTGGATGAGAGGAGTCCAATTTGTGACGAGGTTGCAGAACACAGAGAAACTTCCCTCAAGCCAGTCCGGGGACCCACGCGGTCCAAGAGCTCAGGAGTGACTATGTGGGAAGTCTCTGAATGCCAAGAGCATTTTTCAGTCCAATTAGCAAAATAATATCTGATGTCTGTCGGTGACGAGGAGGAACTCTGGCAGTGCATGAGACTGAGATGTTTGAGTGTCAGCTTCTGTTAAATGCTTTATCTTTTGAGGAAAGGGCTTGCAGCTAAAGCACCTGGCGTCTAACTCCGAAAGGGCAATACTCCCAAGTTTAAATATTTAATGCTTGTTTTTCAGCTCTCACTCTGCTTATTTGTTTGCTTGCAGCCACCTAGCATTGCAGTAACTAAGAAGGATTGAGGGGAAGATACATGGGGGAGAAAAGCAGACAAAATTCAGGCTTGAATTAGTCTTTCCAATAGAAAGCTGACTTTCCGCCTCCGTAATAAAGTTCAAGGTAGCAATATTTCTGAGCTGCTGTCTCCTGTGACACAGGTGCAGGAGCCATCTGACAATGTAAAGCACAGTGCTAAACTGTTTAATGATTGATTTGGACACTTTAGTATCCAATGTGGTTGTTAGGGCAAAATTAGCTCCAGCACTGAAATACCCCAAGTAAAGGACTGCAGACTGTCAGGCTCTTCTTCCCAAGGAGAAGCCAAGACGTGTGATTTAGCCTGGAAAGGTTTAAAAAGGAGGGAATTGTATCCTTTCATTTGGATATTTTTGAAATTTGGAATGTTGCGAAAATCTGTCAATGCCATTTTCTTTCCGTCTTCCCAACTGGGGGTTTTAGGGCACACTAAAGACAGGGATTTTCAGAAAGTTTTAGGAATCTTCCCTGGAGTTTTTGCATGAGGATAGATAGTTCTGTCCCGAGATCCACTGAGAGCAACTTTTAATGGAAGTTTTTGCAGTTTAATACTTTCACAATTGGACCACAGAACTGCCAGTATGTAAAGTCATTCATAAAAGGCATGAAGCTTCCATTCCGTGTAACAACAGGTATCAATGTGGATTTTTTTTAAATTTGATTTTTTTATCTCAGAGCCTCTCACTTCAGCTTTTACCACAGAGTATCATTTGGATTATTTCAAGCAAGGAAAATATTGGATGTCTCTTCTCGGTTTGTTACAGAATAATTTGTTTTCCACTGACAAAAAGATACAGAAATCTTTATTTCCAGTGATGTAAGCAATCGTTAATATTTGGGACAAGTATTGGATTATTCCAGATACATCAGTTTTTCCAGGTGTACATTACAACACACATATTTCAGAAAGAACTAGGTTTCTAATAATACCTACAAGCTCAGAAATCCACTAGTCTTGAATATTTTAGACTGGAGGGAAAAGAATGATCAGGGCAAAAAAGGAGCACAAAATGAAACTTCAGCTGAGAATTAAGGCTTTGTATGTGTAATAAAAAGTACCTGAAATGCTGATCATTCAACTGATCATTCTAAAGGGTTAAAGTATTTGCAGCCTAAACCTGCATTATGCAAAGTAATTTGTTAATTTACATGTTTTTATATGTGGTAACAGGTCATTGAGGCATATTTCTCTGATCTATAGTGCATAATGAGTGTATGAAATATCTATTCCACAGTGTCTTTGGACTTCACAAACAGTCACATTTTGAAATACCGGGGCTAATCTAAAACTACACAGCTGAACAGAAAAACAAAACCAGTCCCAAATATGAATAAATGATTTGCTACTTAATATGTCAGTGTATTCTGTCAGGTTGATAACATTAGGCTCAGCTGCATTCAATTCTAAACCCTGCAATATCTGAAGCCTGATATTGTGCCTCACTAAATTTAATACATGGACCTCAGTAATAGAGGAAATCACTTTAGCACTTGGCAGTTTGTAATGCTGTATAAAATTGACTGCCCTGCAAACACAATAGCGATAATAAAAATTGTGGTCAGTAGGGGGGTGTAATGCATTTTCCTGCTTCAGCAGAGGTCCAGAGGAGATTTATTGAGATTTTGCTGTTTGGGTGAGGATCAATAGAGCTTCGTTAATAATTTGTTGTAAGGGCACCCTTCAGGGATGTGACATTTTGCTTTAAAACTTTGATAATTTTGAAAGCATGCCTGGTGATAATAATGTCAAGTCCCCGTGTTTCGTGGGCATGGATTTTTGCATTCAGCTTGTGGGAGCATTTCCTTTCACAGCAATTACATTTGAAATCATTCAATATATGAGGCAGTGCAGTATTGATAACAAGATTCCACATGTTCTAATGCAACTCTTGAGAAAGAATCCCAAACACATTCTCAAGTCCTCCATTTTGTCTGTATTTTTCCTTCTCTAGGCAAAGATTTAAATGTCAGTCTGGGATGTCTGCGTGGTAGATAATTTTCACAAATGATCAGGAGCTACACTCTTATTTTCATGGCTGTAGAATTAGAAGTTTTCATGAGAAACTTGTCCCTTTACCTTCCTATTGCCGGTAGAACTTTGCATAATAACTATTAGATCGACTTCGACATCTGTACTTCTTTTATATTTTCCTCAAAGAAATTTCACTTTATGTGCTAAGCAAGCCTTCCTTTTCTGCCAGCAACTTTTGATGGACACTGCTGTTTGTGAGGAAACAAAAATCTCTCAGCAGTTGCAGTTGGAACACAGGGACAAGGGAGAGCAGAAGGATTTATTTTCAATGAGCATGCACAAAGTAAGATTTATGACTTTTGCAGCTCGGGTGACGTTCCTTCCGTAGCTGCAGAGCTACAGCAAATTAAAGGGATCCGTGAATACTGAGGGGTGTGTTTTTGTAATGAGGGAAAAGAGACAGAAGCAATAAGAAGATAATTAAGGTAACAACTTGTGAAAAATGAAAGTGTTTCTGTCTTTCATTTTTGAATCTCTGAGCATAAACTTTGTAGTTGTTAATTTAATTGCTGATGTTCTCTGTAGCCCTGAAGAATATTAAGGATTAATCATCTGGTTCATTCCAACAAGAGATAAGGCCTGAGTGAATTGAAATTTTACCAATTTAACCCTCTCTCCCTCCTAATATGACATGATTAACATTCCTCAATTAACAACACATAATTATTCTAAAGGCCTCATTGCACTCACTCCATTTTTCAGTTTTAGGTTGCCCTTTGCAGGTACTTCAGAACTGAATAAAAGGCATATTTTTGTTCTGCATTATCAGTCACCTAAGTTCAGCCAAATTACAAGAATTGAGATTTTTAACTTTTACTTCTTTTGCTCCTTTTTCTCCCTCAATGATCTCTACGTGCATGTCCTGAAAATCAGTTCTGATTAGCTAAACACTTTCTTCAGCTCCTCTTTAAGGACAGCCAAGTATTTATTTTCCAATCTTTGCCAATCTGAATAAATTTTCTTAATTATTTGTGGCAGAGTCCTGATTTAGAGAACTAGCAATTTCATCGAGCCTTAGAACACAGAGCTGTTCGTCTAAATATTAGTGCATAAGGTATTGTTTAATTTTTTTAATAAAAGATAATGAAATTATTTACATTTGTAGGACTTTGGTTTCAAGCAACACTCAGGAAAAATGCAGCACTTTTATGTAACCTGGTATTTACTGAAGTGCTTTCTAGCATCTTTCACTGGCCAAAGAGCGCAGAGTTGTCTTGTGTCTCATGGATAATCAAGTAGCTGTCAGTGGGAAAGCATCATTAATTTATGGTAAAATGAGGCAAAATAAAATAAAACTACATAGAAAGAAAATAAGGATGTTTTCCTTCTGAAAGCAAGGAGGTAAGGGAAATTTACTGATTTGTAGAGTTACATGCTAGATTTTTAGATTTATAGCACTAAACATGGGAATGTCACTGTTTTTCTTCTAAAACTTTTTAAAAAGGAAGACAGTGTTACTTCCCTATCTAGTGCTTAAAACATTCCATATTTTTTCCCTTCTTTAGGGCCTGTAAACCTTTAAATACCAATTATTTTCCATTCCAATTTTTATGAAGCAGATGTGTGATAACCAGGAGTATTCCTGATGTATTTGTTAGGGTTCTGTCCTAGGAAAATCTGGGATATTTCATGTCGGGACATGATGAGTACAAAGAAATTAATCAGGGCCCTCTGTCATGCATTAAAGTTGCAGGACTTTATTGAAAACTAAATCAGCTCTGATATACAGGGCTACAGAAGGGGGAAATGTCTCACTTTCTAGAAAATGCAATCAAGGATGATTGAGATAGAGATATATGATTAGGAAGACAGTTTTATGTGTGTATACACATATGTATATGTTTATATATATGTACAGACTTAAAAGACATCCGGGTTATTATCTTTCAGGAACAAACAAAAAATCAGCCTCTACTCTTATTAAAAGAGTTGTAAAAAGGACTTATAAAAAGGAGTCTGACATCATGGGAAACTGAAACTTGCCATCTTTTCATGGGTCAGAAAAATTGTTTCACAGCAATTAAAGCTATTTGTTATTTTTGTTGTTTCCAGAAGTTCAGGTTCACTTGATGATTGTCACAGGCAAAGGATGCCCACAGACAGGAAAGGTTCTCTCCACTGCTGCATTTTTAAAAATGTGTCAGGGCTGAATTGTTTGAAATTTTGCTCAAGAGGAAAAATACCACCAGTGGAATAATCAGCAAGTGAAATGACTTCAACCCCAGGCAGTACCTGTCTTTGCAAATTCCTGCCCTGGGTCCGTCCTTCCAGCAGGCAGGCAGGAGTCTTAGAATATTAATGTTCAGTGTGAGAAATGCCTTGGACACTGCTGCTGGTGCACCTGGGCAGGCAATTGTGCTGTCTGAGGTCACAGCCTGAGCACCAGGAGCATCCCAGGGAGTACCTGAAATCAGGGTGGGGCTAACACCTGCACAGCAGCACCTGTCCCGTTTCCTGCTCCCCCTGGGATGGATGCAACAAAACAAGAAGCAAACCTTTTCTCTTTCACCTCTCTTCTTCATTAGTCTCTATTTTGGGGCTCGCCACCTGTTTACCCCTTCTTTAGAGGCTCTGATGAGCACCACTTCCTAAAATGATCATGGGAGCTGTGCCAGTAAAACTCCTCCGGATGTTTCAAAACCTTTTTCAAAATCTTTCCTTCATTTTAACTAAATCTGCTTTTTGGAATTAGCAAAGGAATTTTTTTTTCTTTTTTTTTTCTTAATGAAACCAAAACCAATTCTTTTGTTTCATCAAAATATGGCAAGCAAAGATATTTCACTCCTTTTGGCAGCTGTGATACACAGGATGTGACCCTAGCCAAGGCAGTGATAACTGTATTTAAAAACTAGCCAATATTACAGAAGTAACTAGGATTAAAGAGACATCCTTATTTAAAATAAATTAATTATTATGAAGAATGAGATATGAATAAGGAACTTCCATCACTGTTCTGCAACAGAAGGCACACGAGCCCTGGCGATGTGCACATGGAGAAATACTTCAGAGGAGAATAACTTCTGATTTTTTGGTGCCTTTTGTTTATTTATTCCATAGCTGGGTATAGTTTCAGATTTATCAAAGAAAAGCCATAGGAGGAGCACTAAATCATGGAGTTAATTGCAGTTTCTTGCTCTGTCAGCTTTTGGGGAGCTCAGTGGTGTGAGCAGTGCTGGAGGTTCTCATTAGCAGCACTGCAGAGGGAGAGCTCTCAGGGCCTGCTGCCAGCCTACACCTCCCACCAAGACCTCCAGAATAAACTCTGTAGCATCCTCAGGTTTTTACACTTTATTTTACTCTTTATTTCACCTCTGATGACAGGACCTGGCCTTTCCTGTTTACTGCCACACTGTGCTAGTGTAACGTGTGAAGGCAACTGCTTTGCTCTGGGAGGACTGCTGAAAATTTTCATCACAGAAGCAGCCTCCGAGGTTTGGTGTAATTTATTCTGAGAAACTCTGCAGAGAAATCTGCTGGTTACTGGAAAAAAAAAACAAAACAAAACAAAACAAACCCAAAAACCCCCCAACAAAACCAGTTATTGTATGCTCTGTAATGTACTGTGTGCTGAGGGGAAAATAGTGAAAAATCCTGCACTGTTCAACTGTTCGGCTACTTGAAAAAATATGAGGAAAGAGAAAACAAGGCAGACAACTGAATCTGCAATTCCTTGAGATGAAAGCCTCCTGTGTTGTTCTGTACTTTTATCAACAAACATCCTCAGATTTAGTCACTTGATTTCTGCTGAAACGATTTCTGCAGTGCCAAGAAGTCACGTTAGGCTCCTGGATTTGGTGAGTTTATTTGAGGGGTAAAAATGAGCACGAGGCTGCAATATGCAGCTGAATGACAGCTCGTCAAACCCTTCACAAGGCTTCCTCAGCCCCTGCCCTGTCCAGCTGCTGTGGAGGGACTGTCCAAGTGACTCAGGGAGTGTATCCCTATCACCCTCCAGATGTGAATTCTAGGATGGATGGAAGGCACTTTTATGATAAGTTCTGGTGCTAGGACAGTTTATTGCTAAAGTTTAGAATATAGTGAAAAAAAGGAGCTGTTTTTGGCTCAAATTCATGTTTGATCTGGAGGGGGAGGTCTTTTTGTGGAACTTGTGTTGTCATCTGCCCAAGGGACAGGAAATACGTGAGCAGCTAATCCAGGTTAGTGCAGGGAATTTATCAGTGCCTTTCACTGTTTCCCTTTCTCTGGGTTTACCTTTGTTTATTGTCTTATTTAGTTATTTATCAATGCAGTACTCTTGCTTTGGAGCATCAATGTTCTCTGGATGAGTACTGAAACCAATATTTGCTACACTTGATTACAATTAAGGATGCAGTTTCATTTTCATGTGCGCAGTGACTGTGATTTCCTCTTTGCAGACCCCTACAGACCTGAAATACTTTCTGCACAAGGACTGTAAAGCCAGAATAATTTAAATTGAGATAAATGCAATGTTTAGCTACTGACATAC
Organism: Origma solitaria; assembly: GCA_013397895.1. NCBI lineage: Eukaryota > Metazoa > Chordata > Aves > Passeriformes > Acanthizidae > Origma > Origma solitaria. Next base: position 2,174,076 of record VZRL01003708.1, on the reverse strand, counting down.
AGTATTTAAGTAAATCCCCAGGTTTACTTTCTTTTTTGATGTCTGTGAGCTGTGACCCACCCATGTGCTCCTAAATTTAGAGGGCTTGATATTGATTCCGTGATAAATAATGACATATAGGGGTTTTTATTTTCCTTTCTTTTGTTTCTGGCATGACATACTAAATATGATACCTTGCTGCTGGTAGATTTACACCTTTAAATCCAAACAAAAAGCAACTGAATATAGCTACAAAACCAGACTCATTCCACAGGTGAAGTGGTAAAAACTCATTATATGCTGTGGCCTGCCAAAAGCACATGGTAAACAGATTGGAAAATATGACATTCCTTCTCTAGCATCTTTCCCCAAGGATGATTCCATATGCAACTTACAGAAAAAAATAAACCCAAACAAGCAGGAAATAATAATTTTAAAAGAATTAAAATAATAATTCAGATTTTATTTGAATGAACAAATAATGTGTACCAGTGTGGTAATTAGGATGCAGGTATCTTTTAGAAATCTAAATTATAAAAGTTTGTTCTTACTTTCTTAAGTACCACTGGGTAATTTGCCCATTATTGTTTATCTCACTGTTAAACGTCTAAGGTCAGTGTTTTAAATAGTTCCTTCTAATACCATGAGCCTTGCAGTTCTATGATACTCAGTTCCAGAGTGTGGCTGTGTATTGAATATACTGCATTGAATTTTAAAGCATTATTCACCATTTTTAACTTACTTGGTGATAGCAGAGTAAATGTCCATAACCTCTGGTTTGGTCTCAAACAATTTACTGAATGAGATGCAGGTTAATGAGATTTAATTAGCAAATAAAAAATATGTTTGATGAATTTGTGGGAGACACTGATGACAAGTGTGTCCTGTATTAAGTTAAGCTGCTGTTGGTTTTTTCCTTTTGAAATCGTTCAGAAACTCAGTCTTGCACTGACAAAAGGACAGCTGAGGGAAACTCAGCTTTTCCTCACAGTTTGTGGATGTTTAGGAATACAACAAGCCAGGCCAAGGAGATTATTGCTGCTCCTGGGTTCCCAAGGCAAGGGGTTCATGCTAAAGGTGACCTGAAGAAGGCTCTGGGCTCCCTCATGTGCTGCACATGGGCACCTCTTGGAATATTGGCCTGAACACAAATGTTGGCTCTTGAACTCCATGTCCCAGCCCATTTGGGGACAGCAGGGACTGCCCAGCTCAGTTCTGCCCCAGCCCACAGCCAGGCTGCTGCACTTCAGGAGCCACTTTGGCCAAAAAATGCAGTTAAAAGTGTCAGCAAGGACTGCAGCTCGATCTAACAAATCCTTTCTGACTGTGGGAGCCACTCCAGGTCGTTCCCATTAACACAGATTCCTTGTTGGTTAGGCTGTGGAGCGAGCAAGCTTTGAGTAAGGATAATTCCTTTGTTAAACGCACACTGCTGGCATTACAGATTTAATTACAGCAGATAAAAGATTACTAAATTTCCCTCTAGTAATTAATATGCATTTCTAGAGCAGTTTATGTCCTGCATAAAGCAGCAGTGCCTGTAATCCAAAAACATAACAGTTGATAGTTATTTCTACTGACAAGAAATGCAGATAAATACATAAAAATGGGAATGGAAAAAGAGTAGGAGAATAAAGAGCATTCTGTGAATAGAAAATGTAACATGGGATTTGATGTTACCTTGCAGAATTATGTTTTTCCTGCTTTACATGGAAACTCATATTTTGAGTAGAAAGTGAGGTCTGCAGTTCTGGGTTTTGAATTTAGTGTCAGTAAGAGTTTTTTGTTTTGTTTGTGAGGCTTTTTGTTTATCTGTGTTGTTTGGTTTGGTTTTTGGAATTTTGGGGTTTTTTTACCAATTCAGGGATTAGAATTCTGTCTCTCCTTTTTGCCAGGGTTGTTGTACTTTCATAAGAGTTTCAGTCAAAGTCATCCAGACTAAGAAATAGCAATGGTGTACTGATTGCAATTTCTAGATTTTTCACTGTAATGGGCAACCAGAATTGTAAAAAAAATGACATCATGATGATATCAAAGAAAAATAAGTAAATTTTTTATTACATGTAATTCAGCAACTAAACTAATGATATCCCTGCGTGAATATGTTACAGTATCACCAGGTTAAATAACAAGAGGGGAAATTAAATGCTCACCAAAGTAATTAAATACTCTCTGGTGGGCTCCTATAAAGAAGTAGTAAAAGAGTTTTGAAGTAGTAATGCTAGAGAAATATTATCTTTTTTTAAAATGTCTAGATGTTTTGCTTTCATCTGCAAAATCCAGAGTTAGGGACAATGCATAACCAACACCATGGTGCTGAGAACACACAAAAATACAGGTGATGAGCAGGGTCAGTTGTAGTTAATAACAGTGTAAATAAAGGTGTCCCGAGTTCTGCCCCCATAGCTTAGAGAGGAATTAGGATCATTTGGCATCTGGGGTAAATTCAGAACTAAAAATTGAGGCTAGAAGCCTTTATGTAGCCTTTTAAAAATAAGAGCAGTGCTTGCTCTTGTCGAGGTGCAGCCCTGGATTCCAAGGCAGCCATCCAGAGGTGCCTCTCTGGCTTGCACCGTGGTTCAGACCATGCAGAACAGCCCACAGGTTCTCTTTGGAGAGGTGGGGGACAGGTTTATAACTTTCCTATTTAAAGTTCACGTCATTGAAAAGAAAGGTACGCTGCATGCTGTTAACTGCCTAATTCACTGTCATGGGATGATGTGGATGTCAAAAGCTTGCACAGCTCAAAATCCATTTGATAAACATGGAAAACAAGTTCATAATGCATTATTTAAGCAGAAGGGATTGAAACAGTTCAGTGGAGGTAAAAGCATGGCAGGGAAGGGCCATTATATCGTTGCCTTATTTCTTGTTCTCCAAACCTTCCAAGCTATAGGCAGATTTGGAGACAGAATTTTGGGACACACTTTTGTTTGATGGGACATAGTACAATTGCTCATATGTCGTCCCTGTGCTTGGCAGTGCATGACTGAAGGGTGATTTTTTATCAGATTTTACTTGCAGACAGAGCAGATGAAGGAACCTGAGCTCTGGGAAATGCTGCCTATTTCTGCCACACCTTGTTATACAGGGAGAGTTCAAATCCAAAAGGGAAACACTGGGGTGTCTTTTAGGATCATCACTGTAATGCTGTGATGTTAGTCTGGAAAGGTTTATACAAAGCAGATAATGGGCAAATAATGGGCAAAACAAGTGTTAAGCTATGTTTTTAAAGTAAAATAATAGTGAAGTATTTGTGTTGTAATGGTACTCAAAGTTCTAGGGGTGGATTGTGTCCTTTTGTGCTGTGTTGGAATATTTAGTGTAGGAAACCTTTTTCTTCTGTTTGGTTGTTTCTGTTGCTCTATGTTTAGATTGCGTGTTGAATGTTGATTTTAATGATTTTAAAGCTCTATGTTTAACAATAAAACAAGCCATCAAACAGCCAGATTTCCATCCTGCTGTATCACCCCACTTGAGCTGTGTGAAACAATCTGACAGGGAGACAGCCTGATTTGGTCACAAACAGGAGTCATTAACCTTGAACACTGAGGCACTGAACTTCTCGTGGTGAGCAATGCTTCCTCATCTCCTCTCATCTAACAGATCCTGTCCTGGCAGCCTCCATTGGTGATTTCCCCAGACGCCAATGAAGCCATGGAGAATAGTATAAAAAAAATAAAATAAAAAGAGATAAGGTAGAAAGATAAAGGAATCAAATCTTGTTTTGCTGATATGCACAGCTTTTGTACCTCACTCTAGGTCATTTTAACACACTCACAATATGTGACCCACTAGTGATGATTTAGGAATAGATTCAAGGATCAGGGTCATGGTTCTGAGATGCATTATGTGTTTATTTCAGCTGTGCTGGTGAGTGCTAATAAATATATAAAAGAGTCACTATGGTGGAAAGGTAATTTGAACAGCAAGCAGTTATTCTTCACAAGAAAAACATGTACACTAATATATATATACACACACACACACACACACACACACTAGGTGATATGGATTTCTAAACTTATGTGGGGTCATTATTTCAGAATGATTTCTGAGAATGCTGAATGTGGTCTCTAGTTCAAGGCTGCACAGGAGGAAAAACAGCACAATAGTTTTCCAGTGCAAGTCACCCATCTCCTAAAATAAAATGCATATTAAAATGTTTAATCCTACAAGTATCTTTTGTTTGAAGTCAAAATGTCTTGACCTTTCAGAGACAGCAGAGGAATGTTGTGTTGAGAAGTGTTGTCATTTAGTTCACAGCTCAAAAATGCACACCGTGTTTCTGCTTTAACTGCAGAAGGCATTATTCTGGCACAGTCTGTGTGCATTAGGTCATGCAGTGATACAGCTTGTTTAGACCTGGCTGCAACCCCGTTCTAAACACGGACAAATTCAAACCACGTCCTTGCATTCAGCATTATTACAGCTGATTATTCACTAAATATTCAGAGGCTTCAGTGTCATTAAGAGTATATAACCAAAATGACATGGGCAGCGTTACCCTCATCAGTGTAGGTTAATGAAAAGAAACTCATCTGGGTTAATGAAAGGAAACTCATCTGATCATCTTTTCAGGAGTCCTGCCAGTGAAAAGCTTCTCCTCATGCATATGCACAGGGTGACAGGAGCTCTGAGGAGCACTGGGCTCGGGGAATGGCAAGCAGGACCATATGCTTAGTCATTAAATACATTCCAAGGACAAACTCAATCACTGGGAACATGTGTAGTACAAGATAGCATTGCAATTTGGAAATGAATTCAGGGTAAATAGAAGGTTGTATCCCGGGCACGGTGTGGTTAGAATAGGGTGTTGCTATGGAATCAAAAGGAATTTTATGCAAACTGCTGGATGGCGTTTGCAGAGTGTTTGGATATTGCATTTTTGTCAGGGGTGGTAAAATGTGCTGAATGTGAATGAGCCCAAAGAGCAGAGCCCTGCAGCACCTGGGCCAGACTGAGATCAGGTGGCACTGATGGCAGGTGGGCCAAAAGAATTCTACATCTTACCATAAATGTCATGCACCTGCTCTGGAGTAACAACAAAAATTTACTGTTTATGTTTCTCCATTAACGATGTGTATCATCTTTCTGCTTGGAGGAGAAGGTTGTGGGAATAAATCCTTACCCTTTGCCATATACTTTATTAAACTTTAAGTCCTCTTTTTGTTCTTCTAACACGTGTCTTTTAAGCAGGGAGAATATATTTGTGTTCTCTGAAAGGTAGACTCATCTAGAAGTTCCCTCAACACCCTTGTCTCTGTGAAATACCACTGGAAGAAGCAAAATTTAATCTGGATTTTAAGTGAAATTCATCAGCTTTTCAACATAATATGCCATATTCCATATTAAAGGTAGACATTTTTCTTTCCCATTATTCAAGCCAACACCATTCCAAGGGATTTTTTGTTTTCAAAGCTTGCATGAAATGCAAGTAGGGAACAGTACCTTTCTTTCACTCTGTGGCTGACAGTGCCGTAACAATGACTCATGTTTTATGTCATGTTTTTACTTACAGAACGATTACATGAACTTAAACTTTGATATTAATGAATTATGTAACTTAATAGAGATGTCTAAATTATTTCATGGAACACATTGCCAGGGCTGGATTTTTATTATCCGCCTGTTGAGTAACGATGTTTTTTTAAGTGTTTGCATCTAATGATACACATTATTTTTTCTTTTACTTAGGACATGTAGGGATAGGAATTCAAAGATTTTTTAATTATTTTTTTTCAAGGAAGTAAATCCCCAGTTCTCTCAGTATTTGGCAGACTTTGAGACATTACAGGAATACTTTGTATTGCTGTTCAGCTGAACAGCACCACAGAATTCTCACCTCTGTAGTGCAGTTTGAGCAAGGACTGCGTAGCCAACATTTTTATTGGGGCATTTCAGAGGTAATTTGTGAATATGGCAGTGTTTCACAGTATCTCTTTTTCATGTGATGAGGATTGATGATGTTTCAGTTGTCAATCACTTACCTGGGTCTCTTACCAGAAATAACTTTAGAATATGTTGGGTTTATGAGTATTTTTCAGGTTGCACATAGTTGGTTTGTTGGGTGCTTAGGGGGTTTTTTAATTGTTTTGACTGGCAAAGAGTTTTATTGTTTCTTTTATGAGAGCACCGGGTGAATTTCTTTTATTTTTGGTCTAGCAGAAACAGTATTTGATGTGATGTGCTTTAGAGTTAGCAAAAGCAGTGAAAGTAAAACATTTGAGGAACAATTTGGAGGAGGTGCCTAAATTCATAGTGGGTAAAAGTTCATAAGATGAAGCCCATTTTTAGCCAGTTGACACTGAATGTAACGTTTGCGAAGAATCTCAATTGAGGTGTTTTTGCTGACCACCACTGCCTGTTAAATTGCCTAAAAACCTTTCACTAATTAATTCAAATGGTCCCCCTCTCTTTCATTCTCATTAGAAACAGTAAGGTTTGAGGAGCCAAGTCCTGTGTGTGTGCTGTCCCCTTCTTTGAGGTGAAACTGAAAGCACCTGCTAATTACTGAGACTGCTGTAATTATTTGAGGTGAAACTGATAACAGCTGTGTGACACTATCAGCTGGATGTCTTTGCTTAAAACATTGCTAACTGTTCGCCTTGAAACTTTACACGTTTGGCACCTGCTTTGGAGGCCTTTTTTTCACTTGAAAATTGCAGCTAGGAAATCTGAGACACACACCAAGGTGAGTATAGCAGAAATACCATTTTGCCTCGAGTAAAATTTGTAATAGTAAATTTAGGAAACACTCTTGGTTTGTATACTTTGGATTAATGACCTGGCAGTCAGAGAGGCTGGCTTTGGTCCCTGGGCATCCAAGGATGGCACTTGGACTAAGAGAAGGGTTTTTGTGTATCCTGGGGCAGGATGTCCTATATGGGTGCTCATTATGTGCCCAGTGCAATGGGGTGGGGAGGGTTTGCTGCTCATGCTGTGAGTCTGAGGGGGAGAAAGCAAATTCAGTCAAAACAAAGTTGGGAAGTCAAGGCTGGAAGAGATTGTGCCCAAGTAAGGCAAAATGGAGTTCCTCAGAGGATAATTTAGGTTTTTGTTTTGTTTTAATACAGCACTATGCTCCAGGCATTCAGGGATGCAGGAACTTATAGATATTTATTTTTAAGAAAAAGTCTTCTATATCCTAAAATTAAAGTATTAATTTTGCAAAGAAGTACTTTGTGTATGCCAGTACACATTAATTACTTTTTGTCTGCTACTCTATGCCTGGTTTCTTTGCTGAAAAAGAGTAACTCCCATGTTAAAATTCAGTAGATACACATTAGTTTATATATTTTAGAAATATTGCCCTCTAACTATGTACATATGCCAGGCAGAAGGAAAAACGATGCCTTAAAATTACTATGAAGCTTTTTTTGTGCTTTGTTTTCTCTTCTCAAATTTCCTATAACTGTTAGGGTTTTTTGTCCTTTCCCAAGCATTTGGAAAGGTTTGGTCAGTCTCAAGCACCTGTTTGAATATTTCCTAGTGGCAAGGTCCAAACTTGGCCGAGCTGTTTTGGGTGGTAATGGACAATTTTGTGATGCTGGAAAATGTCAGGTTTGGTACCTGTGGCAGCCAATGGAAGGAGCTAACCCTGCCCTGCAGATTTTGGGTTCTCCTGCACACACAAATTCATTCGTTATAGGAGTCTGTCAGTTATTATAAAATATTTCGTTGGATGCAGTCTTCACAGCGCTGTGCTAAAAGGCACTGCAATTTTCTGTTCCTCCCTGAGCCAGAGGCCTACAACACCCAAGGACTTGTACACTCTGCTCAATTTTTAATGTCCCTTTTATCAAACAGATGCTGCCATTATTCTGGGTGATAAAACAGTTTAAGAAATAAAATGTAGAAACGGTTTTGGGTTTTTTCCTAGAATTAAGTGTATTTTTTTTTTTCTTTTTCTGAAGCATCAGAATCAGTTCTTCCCTGAGCAAAGCTGGAGGAATAAGCCATGTTGACGTTTCACTGCTCCAAATATGAGCAGAGATATCACTGTCTGAATTTTCCAGTGTTAAAGCCCTGCTGGTGTTTTGTGATGTATGTATTGCCTGGGAAGGAAGCAGATGACTTTTTATTTAAATAGGTTAATAGGTCCCACGGTTTCCAGAGCTGAGTTGGTTTGGATTTGGGTGGTGAACTTACAAATGCTTCCTTGTTTCAGCAGCACAGCAGGCTGGGCAGGCTGTCCCAGTGGCTCTGACATTTCCTGTAATTTGTGTGTGTGTATCTATCTTAGAGCTGCAGTGGTCTGCTCACCTGAGAGCTCAGCTCTGCCAGAAGAGCGCTCTAGGTTTGATTGCAGGGCTTGGGTTATTATGGGTTTGCATTTGCTTGGCTGAAGGTAAACTGTAATGAGAAACAGAGAGGGTTGTGTGTATGTAGGAAAGTGTATGTGTTTATATCTGAGAGCTTTGCTGCTTTATCTGGGAAAAAGCAGATAAAGAATTAATTTTATCGTTTCTTTTATGAGAGCAGCAGGTGAATTTCCTTTTTTTTTTTTTTGGGTCTAGCAGAAAAAGTATTTGATGTGATGTTCTTTAGAGTTGGCAAAAATGGTGAAAGTAGAATATTTGAGGAACAATTTGGCGGAGGTGCCTAAATTCATAGCAGGTAAAAGTTTGTGAGATGAAGTCCATTTTTAGCCAGTTGATACTGGATGTAACATTTGTGAGGAGTCTGAAGCAGAAAACCCTGTTCTGCTTCAGAGGCTGCATGAAAGCTGAGCTTTTGTTTATATGTGCAGACTGTGCGATCTCATTCCCTCCTGATGAAGGACAGTAGGTTTTATTCTAAATTATATAAACTGTGCTCAAATTCTTAGGTGAACATACTTGCACAAAATGCTATGTGTGCTAAGCTTTTAAAAAAATAGGGGAAAATGCTCTGCACTTCATTTCTTACACTTGCTGGGTAGGCAGCTAATGTGTGTGTGGTGTGAGACAAAATTTATATTTAGACCTAGGTATGTGAACATCCAGATTTATCATTAATTGCAGGGGTTTTCTTATGTTGCTACTGGATGTCTTTATCTGACGCATCAGTGTTGGATCATTTTCGTGGCTGTGAATCATTTCTTTTATGTACAAGAAGTTCAGCCGAGTTATTAGTGCTGGACATTTTTGCAACAGTAATAATAATATCTTCTGTGGGTACTTGTAGAAATAGAATCTCGGGAGTGATCTGTGCAAGTATTTGGGAGAGAAACTCAGTTTGTGTGTTCAAATTGCTTCTGACTAGAGTTTTGATACAGTGAGGTTCATTAATGTTCAGGGAAAACGCAACATCAATATTAAGATACGGAAAAGCTTTATTATGAAAACTTGGAATTTCTAATGTTGTTTCAGGACTGATGTAGTGGGTTGTTTTGGGGTTTTTTTAACTCTTTTATACTCTGATTTTATAACCTTGGCCGTGTCTACATTAAATTCCTTTAAAATAGAATTAAACCTTCATTTTTCTCTTTTGTAATGTTTCAGGGTAGTGTTTGGTCTGAGAAATTAGTTTAAAAGCTGCTAAGAACCAGTGTCAAAATTGCTTCTGCTGCCTTATGGATTTAAGACAAAGCCCTTAATAAGATGTTTTAACTTTCAGTCAGCCCTGAAGTAGTCAGGCAGTTGAACTCTGTGATCATTGCAGGCTCCTTCCCACTGAACTCTTCTGTTCTGTTCCCTGCCAGCCGTTCTGTTTTGCTTATTTTTACTGTTATTGCAGAGTAACAAGCATGCTGTGTAAGCTGAGCAACAGACCAGTCAGCAGCAACTTGAACATCCAACTGCAGAAAAATGTTTGCACCATCGTGATGGTGATGCTGCTGCTTGTTGCAGTTTATGCCATTAACAAACTGTGCATGTTCCTCCGAGCAGAGCCACTCTGAGTTTGCAGAATAAACCCAGGCACCTCTCCCTTGCTGGCCAAGCAAAGAAAGCCAGAATCAATTAGGAAAATAATGAGGTTTTTATTTTCTGAAAACAAAGCAACTTTTTTTTTTTTTTTTTTTAACTGTTCTGTAAAGGAGAGTGTAATGATTGATTCCAAAATAAATCAAGTCAATGAGGTGAGAACTCAGAAGTTGTGGACAAAGGGGTTGGAACCTTAAAGAAGTGTAAAAGCTCCGGGAGCCTGGTTCCCTCTGTCCATTTGTTAAAGACCTGTGACAACACCGGGGCTGTCACACATTTTCCTCTCTCTCTCTTCCACCCCTATCAGTATCATCTTCAGAAAGCTTTGAAGCTGGTTCAGATCTAAGTCTCCAGATTTCTTGTCAGCCTGTCTGGAAAGCAGCAAAGGTTGAGGGAGCATTTAAAATAATCCATCTCTGGATGACAGGTGAATAAAGAAGAGATTGAATGAGTGGAGAGAGGTGTAGACTAAAGGAGAGCTGTAATACGGCACTGGGGAAGAGGAGGGGAAGGGACAGATAGGATGAGAAAGAAAGCAAGGAGGGAATAAAAGCAAAATGAGAAAGGTTATGTCAGATTTAAGAACAGAAAATATCGCAGGAGGACAACTTTTTTTACAGGGGGAATGTAGGGAAATGTGTGTTGAAAAAAGAGGTAGGAAGTGTTAGAGTTTTCCTTGAATCTCCCTGCTGAAAGAATGGAAATGATGCAGAATGTCTGTACACACAAAAAACCTGCAGCTGCTGCGACTGGAACCTGTCCCCAAACTCCTTCCGAGTGAGCACTGGGGAGTGAAGGGAAGGGAGAAGGGCATTACTTCTTTAATGAGGGAGAAAATGTTTTCTGGAAATCCTGACTTCTACCTCACCTTCATGTGTCAAACTTTGTATTTCTGCTATTCTCCAAGGAGCTTCCATGGAGTTTTGCTTCTGTATAATACCTGTTCTCTTTATTAATGCTTGAAGTTGAGTGGTAAAAATTGGAAAAATTATATGATGGCAATAATATCTTAATTAGTAGCTGTGTATTTACTCTGTTTACTCTTGCTGTTCTTTATTTTGGAAGAAAAGGAGCATTTTTTTAGAAGTATTGACATTAGTGATCCTTGCTAATATGGGTATATTTTTGCCATACCCTTGGAGCTAATGCTGTGCTTTGAAAAAGTCTAAGTTTGGGATCAGATCAGGGAGTGTTTTCAGTTGTTCTGTAAGTCTTAGGTCTTATTCTTTAGATCTCTTATCATTTTGAGTAGGGTGATTTCTTTGTAGTATAGTCTGCAGTTTTTGTAAAGTATTTCAAGACTCTAAGATAAAAGCACATTACTGGGGAATTTTGATATTTCTTTTCCCTTAGCAGGAATCCATCCCTTTGTAATTCCTTGGGCAGATAACTTGAAAATACTCACTTCCGAATTTAACCTCTGTGTTAAAGGAAACCTCTACACTGTGAGAGGGTTAGTATTTTCCAGTAAATAAACTAAGGTTACTAGCAGCAAGCAAAGGCCTCTTGCAGCAGCTGCAACAGAAATGGAAAAGCATCAAAGATAATGACAGCTGTTTATCTGTTTGTAATGTTAATGCAGAACATGTAAGTGCAGCCTGATAAAGGGGCCCAGCATCAGTGTCTGCATCAGATCCTTCACAAAAGAATGGAAAAAAGTCCAGGAGCACAGAGGGTGCAATGATCAGCTCTGCAGATTGTGTCAGCTCTCTGTACTGCTGAGATCTCATCTCAAACCTCTCCTGAGCACTAATGTGGCACCTCCAGATGAAAATACTGCTGAGCATTGGAGGTACTCAGGCGTCTCTGCCACTCTTAGGCTTGTGTTCCTCATGTGTGTCAGAATTCACTACATTAAAAAAAAATAAATTTAAAAGTTTGTCTCTTTCTGCTGGCAGTTTTATGATTCTGAGCTGTGCTTGCTAACCCTATTTTCCAGCATAGCTGCTCAGAGAACTTCAAATCAAACATTCATATTTTCATCTGGGTTTTTAGGAGTTGCTTTGGCTTTGTTTTGGTTTTTTTTTAAACTGTATTAAAAACGTGCATTTGTTCAAACCATCACAAGTATCCTATGGCATACATAATGACAATGCTTGTTTATGGAATGCCTTGCTGGGATATTTGTAGATTTGAAAGTCTGTCCCAGCAAAAATTTTGTTCTGTTAAAAGACATTGGCAAGAAAAAATTTGAAATTAGAACATTGCCATCTGAGACCCACTGTTACATATTTTGATTTAGAGTGGATAAAGGATGTTTTCTTTTCTTTCATAGTCTGAAAATTAAAATCCCTAGGAATATTTTAGAACATTAACTGTGGTTAGGGGATTAAATGAAGCAAAATGGTTTGGTGTGTGTTGAATCAATCAGAATTAAAGTTCGCTTATAAGTGACAGATTTTCTATGTACAGCAACTTTCTTTTAGTCCCTCTGGCGTACATGACTCTTCTTTTTAATATGCCATGTTACCTGTGTTTAATGAAGTGATTTAGTTGTGCTGGGTGAGTTATTTGTGAATTTGAGTTCTAAACAGGATGAAAATTGCTTTTCAGGAGTGCAGTATAGCAGGGTGAGCTTTCCCAAGATGAGCTAGGTGGCAGAATTGACTAAGGAAGTGGTGCTTAGTTATTCCTTAAGCTCTGAATGCCAGTTTGTTCACTGAATCATGCGAAGTGCAGTCGATTTTAACTTTATACCTTACTAAAAGGAATTATCTGTTTCTATCAAATGCATTTGGTAATATTTTATGCAGAATACCTCGGAGCAGATGTATGCTAATTTCCAAAATGCTACAGGCTCTCAGTGAGCTGGGAAAATGCATCTTGTTTTGCAAATCCAATATGGTTATTTAACAGTTCTGTGATAAAATTATTTTTCATGTGTATTACACAATGCAAGGTCTACAGAAGGATTCTGCTGATAGCATATTTCCCTGAGGTTCTTTGCTCTGCCTGCCCAACTTTGCCTGCTTTGTACACTCAATTTCTACTGAGGACAAAGGTGAAGAGTGGATAGGAAAACAAGGATGACAGATGTTTGTCATTGCTGTTTAATGCTCTGTTCTTGGATATTAAGATGGAGAGTGTGGTGTGAAAACAGAGCAAGAGCATGTTTTTAACTTAGGTATTGCTGACTTTATGGCCTTAAATACAAGTATGTAGCTGTTAAATACAAAGTAGGGGTTCGTTGTTAGTTTTGAATGTCAGTGGAAGAAGGTGTGTGCCCCATGAAGCATTCCTGTTGGCGACTGTTAACTTTGGTCTGGGAAAAGCACCACATCACACTCCCTTCAGGTTCATCTTCTTTGCATAGCCTAAAGAGGCCACTGGTTTATTATATTGGTGGAAGATTAATCAAAAAACATATTCAGGCTCTCTCTCTTTCTCTCTCTCTCTTTCTCTCTCTCTCTTTCTCTCTCTCTCTTTCTCTCTCTCTCTT
>VZRL01003708.1:2066281-2160088 GCA_013397895.1 Origma solitaria | reverse complement strand
TTTCTCTCTCTCTCTCTTTCTCTCTCTCTCTCTTTCTCTCTTTCTCTCTCTCTTTCTCCCCTGTCACTCCCATCTTTCCCCCTTAGCCCCTCTGATGTACTCACGCAGCTCTGAAGGCACGGAGGCAGTGCTGTCTCAGGAGGACTGAGTGCACAGCAGGGAGCCAGGAACTCCTGGAATTTGCACCTCTGCTGCTTTCATTTTATTACATTTGTGAAGTCCCTCAGACTCTAACACGTTTTTCTTTACATGAAGTGGCTGATGACAAGCGCTGATGAAGATGGGTGGTGGCAAATGTCATTGTCGCCATCTGGCTCATTCATCTCTCTGTAGGACCCTGTTCTCGGAAGGATTGGTTGATCCCAGGCCTGGTGTGCTCTGTGGATAAAAAGGGTTCGTACATCACACGCGTGCTGAGATTCCTCCCACAACACCAGCTCCAGCCCATGACAGCAAACTGGGTGAAGGAGAAATAAATATGATAATTAAAAGAAAGTTATGCTGATAGATGGTGGTAGAGCAGAACATGTATTGTTTCTCATCCAGAGTCTTTGCATTCATTTGCAAATATATGTTCTGCTACTGAAGGCATCCAGGGTGTTTAATGGAATTCACTTTCCAATAAAAGGGAAACAATATTGGATCTATTAATCTGAGAGTTATTCCAAGAAAGAATCTTGCTTTACACAATGGCCTGCTAGGAAACAATCGTTATCCAGCTCACTTTGGGTGTAATCTCCATTAGTCAATATGTGCTTTTGGGATTAAATTTGCAGCTGTACTTACTGTACTTTGTTCCTGCTTTAAAAGTAGTGCTGCATTGGTGGTTTTTCTGTCCTGTACAGTATCCCTGTTGAACACAGAGCTTTTCTATGATCATGACCCAATTATTTTGAGTTTACTGACTTCATTAATAAGAATATCAATAATAATTCATAGTCTTGTGTAGTTAGTAGTGGTGGCCTATTATAATTTTCCTTGGCAGCACATACGTGGTGGGTGATAAAGTAACTAATAAAAGTGCCACATGGAACATAGGTCCACTTTTATTTTTTTGCAATGGTTCCTTTCATCTGATTCATAATTAATGTGTAGGGTTCAAAATTATTTTCTGTGTGATTTTGGCTTCTGCTGATGTATTTTGAGCTGTAAATGTTGTGACAACAACGATTCCTTGACTTAATCAGCTTCATTTCTTCAATCACCATTGTATAAATCTGCAAATGAGGTTGTCCAAACACCATTCACTCTTTGAGTCTTACTACTAATTCTTTTAGCTGAGATTATAAGTAACTATTAATTCCACGATAGGTCTTGTGGCCAAGAAAATGCCTTATCTCCTTTCTTTCCTCTGCTGATCAGAAGTTCAGGCTCTTTAGTTGGCCTTTTAGCCCTGCCTTCATAAAGGGTGAGATGCATCCTGCAGCCTTCTGCTTGCAAACTGCTTTTTTCCAGTGTCTGCCTGCTATAACAAAACCCCTCCAACTCTTCTTCTGGTTGGAGAACTTCAGTGAACTCCAGGCTGACCTTGGACAGAGGTGAAAAAAGGGACATCCATTTTGTACATCCCATTTATTCTCTCTCCTGTCATGGAAAGGAATCTTTGTAGTTGTGTTGCTTCACATTAAAATGATGTAATTTTCCCCCCCAAACCTCATCTTGTAGATCTGAGACTTTATGGTTCCTCAAGTGAAAAAAGTTGACAGAGCACATCCCCAATTGCATTTGTAGAGTTTGAGCCTTTCATCTCAATCAGAAGATAGCTGTGCTATAATCAGCACATCAGTGCTCATTTTCTGAGACTGCTGCTCTGTCACTTCCCTCCCATAATTCGGTAAATCTCCATTTCTGGAATCAAGCTTCCCATGTATGAACCTTTTTACAGTGTATTGCAGAACTCTGGTAGGACAGAGACACTGTACAGGTGTGTAAGCACCACATCAAAGAGAAATCCTCACCCTCACTGTAAAGGCTCATCACATATTTGGTGCAGTGTAGGAATCAGAGTGAGCAAACTCTGCCAGGCTCTAACCTACTGCTTACCGTCCTCAGCCTGGCTGGATTTAGATGAATTGCTTGTTGCAAGATGGACTCAAGGACTTTTCAGTGAAATTTCTTGTGAAGGAGGAAGTGCATTTCCACGTTTACAAAGGAGAGAGGCTTGAAATATGAATATTTTCTCCTTTTGCTCTCTGTTTTTTTGTTCTCCTTAGTTTTGCTGCTCGGGTGGGGACCTTGTGCTTGGAAACTTCCATGCGGCTGAACGGAGGCAGAATTCCAGTAAAGCCAAAGAGATACATGTTAAACATTCTCACTGCCTTAAAGGTGTGAACTTCTTTCTTTTGTGATCAAACATAGCCCAGGCGAAGCTTCCTTGAGAAAATAACAGCTGGTCTTGTGAAGAGAAGGGAAGAGTAGTGGATGTTCAATTCCTTGGTTTTGTCAAGGTTTTTAACCCATTCTGCCTTGGTATTCTTACAGCCATATTGGTGCAAATTGGAATGGGTAAATGGATGGGTGAGAAGTCAAGTGGCTGCAGGATTTAAAGGGCTCTGATGGATGGGTCAGAGTTCACTCGGTGGCTCCTGGTGGTCCTTTGACTGAGGGTTTGACTCCGGGGCAATGGTGTGTGACAGGGATGGGGCAAGGGGCTGAAATGCACTCTGGGGAAGCACCGTGTGCAGTGGGGCCAGGGCTGCCCTCAGAGGGGCTGGGATCAGCTGGAAATGGAAGGCAAATGGAATCAGCAAGTGGCTGCGGTTAGAACGGACCCCTGGATGTGCTCTGGCGCAGCCCCACTGCTGGAGCAGGGGCACCCCGAGCAGGGACACCCCGAGCAGGGTGCATCTGTTACATTTGAGCAAAATCATTCATCAATTTGATATATGCTGCCTAATCTAGTAGTGCTACTATTCTTGTCTCTTCTCTTGCTTACTTATTTCTCGTTCTGTAGTTATTTAAGTTAAAATACTATTGTAATAAGAGGTAAAATAGTTGCTTTATTTATTTTTAATGGACACCCCGAGCAGGGACAGTCATAGCAGGGATACCCTGAGCAGGGACACCTCGAACAGGCTGCCCAGGCCTGTGCCCAAGTGGCTTTTGGGTGTCTCCAGAGTGACTCCAGGCCATGCCCAGTGAGCTGTGCCAGGTCACCCTCCCCGAGGAGCACTCCCTGGTGCTCTGAGGGATGCCCCTGGCTGTCACTTGGTACACATTGCCTCTGGCCCTGGGCACTGCTGACAAGAGCCTGGCTCAGCCTTCTTCTCCCTCTACTTTCAAGCATTTCTGTCACTGCCATCGTCCTGAACCTTCTCCTGCTGAGGCTGAGCCAGCCCAGCTCTCAGCCTTGCCTCAAAGAGAGATGTGCCAGTCTCTTCATCATCCTAATGGCCCTTTGTGAGATTCTCCAGTGTGTCACTGCCTCTCATGTGCTGTGTGTTTTAATCAATATTGCTAAATATTCATACTGCCATTTTTCCACCTCTGATTTCTTTAGAGTACGTTGGGCATTTTAGAATAGAGGATTCTTCAGTGAATACTTCAAAACTGTTTAGCTGTAGAATTGTGGGTCAGGTTGGGGTTTTTTTACATTCTTTATGTCTCCTTCTTTGACACAGAGCCAGGATATCCACAGTTAAGAGTGCATTATATACATATATATGATTGCTTGGTTCACTTGATAGAAAGATGCATAAGGAAAAGACCAAAGTTGTTGATGGGGATTGTTGATTGTGGGTTGGACCTGAGTGACCCGAGGTGTAGGATTGTGCTGTCAGCCATGCAAACTTGTTACCTGTAATCCTTAAATGGTAAAGTTTGCAGAGACAAAAGCTATGAAGGCAAAAAAAAAAAAATAGTATTAAAATTGTGAATCTGAAGGTTTAGACCTTTCCATACTTCATCAGCAATAACAATTTCCCTCCCTGGGGAGCAAAAAAAAAAAAAAGAACCTGATGTGCTTTTTGGTTCTTCAATGATCTTGAAATTCTTTTAAAGTTTTACCATCTTAATAATGAAAATCGTCTCCATGGAATTATGACAAATTTCAAAATATATTTTGTTTCCTTTGGCAATGCAATACGGGGTTGATAAATTACTTGATTCTTTATGTTGTTCAAATGCTCGTGGACACAACGTTAACGCAAGGAAACCTAAACTGAAAGCAATTTTATGCAGCTTTTTTTACTATACCCTTGAGCATTTTCTAAGTTTGCATTTAATCACAGAATCTCGGCCATGATATTTCTGACAGGTAATTTCCTTAATGCGGTTGACAGAGATGGATTACACGGAAGCCTATTGGATCCAATGCTTTTGTGTGCAAGTGATAAGACTAGATTAGGGTTATCTTGCTCTGAGTGCCTGGAAAGATACAGCCACCTAATAATTCCCCTGGTAATATGGATGGGTTTGTGGGAGCAGGAATTCGTGGCTAGATACTGGCCTGCAAAAGCATTACCAGATTCTGCTGCACCTTGAGAACATCTGGGGTGATGTGTGTTTTTCTGTCATGTGATAGCAAATGATGTGTCAGGGAAAGACAAATGTGTTAAATATTGGGCAGATTGGGAAAGTGACAAGGCAAGAGGCAGGCATGTATCTTAGAAATAGTAATGGTATTTAAAACTAAAATTATTTTTGTCAAAACTGGGACTATTATTCTTATTTTAAAGAGAAATAAGAAAAGAAGTAGCATTTATCCTTTTAGCTGCTGTAAATGTTCGTGTAAGGAAATTGGTGTTGTCTCGTTGCCTTATAGACAGACCCTAAGCTTGATTGTTCTTAATCAGGATGGGTTTTGAAACAGGATTTAATTATAAATAACAAGGTCTGAATAAATTTTAGACGTTAAAAATATTCTTTTGCAGTCAAGACTTTTTGAACACTTCAATAGAAAGTTGTATACAAAACCTTGGGGGAAGTAATTAAGAGGCATCAATGTATGGCACATTTTTATTTACCTGTAGCAGGCATTCACCTCAGTGGAAACAGGATTTTTCTAGTGATCTCTAAGATCTTGACGATTTTACAACTTCCTCAAACTTATCTGGATGTAGAAAATAAATGTCACGGGCCCATAGTTAGCAATGCTGCAGCCAAAGCAGGTGTAGGTGGTCTCTCATTTGGAAATGGAGCTGTTGGAAAATTGAAGGTTGGAGACAAGAGTTCGTGTTCTCAAAGCAGACTCCTGACACTGCCTGTGCCATCAGCAGAGACAGAGCTGTGTCTTCAGGAGGCACTCCAGGGTTTCATTTGGGTGGTCTGAGTCGCATTCTGGCAGATCTTTTTGTTTCTCGCCTGGTTCCTGAGAGGGTTAAACTGAGCGGTGTCCCTGGGCTGGAGTCAGCTTTTGGGAGGATTTTCTGGGTAAATCCAAGATGCATAATGCTTTTCCAGGTTTTCCAGCTTTCTCAGCAATGGAGTTTGCTGTGTAGATAGAATGTTCGGAGGGTTTTGGTGGGGACCTGGAGAGGGAGGAACACACCCACAGTGTTTCTTGGCATCGTGGCTCTTGGCTCCTCTCGAACCAGGGGTGTAAAAACTGTGGCTGTGTTAATTCTGGAAAACACAGCAAGTGGGAAAGACTCTATTGCAGCTAAAAAGGAAGAGGAAAGCAAAGCCAAACAAACCCACAGAGACTATTTGGTTTGGTGGTGCAGCTATGTCTTTGTGTTCTTTGTGTCCTTACATCTTGGCCCAATAAAATATATCACCTATCTTTTCCTTGCTTTATTTTCAAAGGGGGAAAAAAAAAAATCATCTAATACAGAGACCGTCTCATGAAAAAGGATCACGTAGGTGTTTAATATATGCTGTGATGAGTAATTTTGGTCATGGTACATCAGAAAGCTACTTTCCCCCACCTTCTTTCTAATAAGAATTTTAATCCATTGATGACAAAACCTCTAAAGTATTTCCTTGCTGCATTGTAATACACTGTGACGAATTATGTCTCAGGAGTTGTAAAATTTTCTCATAGCTTGTAATACCTCATTTAATGAATTGATCACACAGAAATGTAAAGATGAAGCAGCATTTATTTTGTATGTTATATTGTATATAATTTTTAGACTTGACATTTATAGCCATGGAAGCTGTTATTTTACATATCATTTTCAAACCATATCAGCCTTAAACACATTTAAATTTAATAAGCAAGTAGATTAGATTTGCTTTTAAGCTAGGCATATCATTATAGTTTGTGTTCCCTTCAGTAGGGCACATGCTTACTATTAAATGCAGTATTTAGTTGTCTTTTAAAACCTAAAAATAATAAAAGGGGATGTATTTACAAAAGTAATTGAATATGGGGCTGCTTTTGGAGATGGTGCCTCAGTCATGATTTTTGTGGGATGTAGACATTGAAATAGGTTTTGGGTTTTATTAAAAATTGCCCTGTTTTGAGGAAATATTAATGTAGGAGCTATATGGGTTTCAGTTATGAAATACCAAATCTGTCATAGTAACATATGGCTGATCATCATCTCCTGCAGAAAAAATCCATGGGAGGGGAGAGCTTATTTGGAAACTCTGCATGATTTACCAGGCAGACTTTCTGATGCCTCATCTTTCTCATCAGAAAGAATTTGTAGCTGCCAAGGAGGTGGATTCTTACAGCCTTCTAACTATTTAAATGCCTTACCATCCATAAAAAATATGCTGTTAGCAGTGGGGGAAAAGGCAGCCCTTGTTTCTTCAATCCTGGCCCTTTTCACCACTAAAGAAGCTCTAGGGAATGTCACATGGAGAAAGTCTGCTGTCTTTGTGATCTCTTTGTGCTTCCCACCTCAGAATCTTGGTGGATATGAAAGCAGCTGAGAGAAACCTAATGAAATCTGAAATTTATAACATCTCAGGCGACTTTTCTCTGGAGATTATTTTGTTTTTCCTACTGTATCTGCTAAAAGAGAATTCCAGCATTGTACTTGCTACTGTGGGACAAAATTAGGATGCAAATAAGAGCCTTTTCACCTTAACTGAGAGGGTGGAATGATTTTTTTCCTAGTTTTCATTCTTTAAAAAATAAGTTTGGAAATATGGTATTGAATTTTTCCAGACTTTTTGAAAGTATTTTTTACTTGCTTCAAAATAAGGCTCATGACTCTCAAAGTCCTTTCACCAAACTGGAAAATATAGGCAGAAGAACTTCCCTTAGAATGCCTTTGAGTAACGTAATTTTAAAATCCCATTTTGAGGTGTTTCTCCTCTTTAATACATCATTTCACATGCTGTGTCCACTCGGTTAATGAGAGGGAAATCAGGGAATCAGGGTTGCATTGTTGCCCTCTTTCAGCCTGGAAATAAAACTCAAGATAATTTTAGTATAGGAGGAAATATAAAAGTGGATCTTTCTTGGAGCTCCAGGAGCAGTTCTGGAAGAATATCCACAAAGCCCAACCCCACAGGGGCGAGTACAGTTTGATAGGTTTGAGGAAATGAGCAGAATTGATCAAAAGCACCAATTAGGAGGACAAGTGGTGATGCAGTTCCCCCCAGGCCAAGCCCTTCTCTGGAGCCCCACCCTCAGCCCCAGTTGCACTTGTTGGTGACAATGTGTCCTGAAGATTTTGTTCTCAGCCTTGGTTCCCAGGAAGGACCAAGACAGGAGAGGGCCTTGTGCCCCCCAGGCTTGGAGCTCTGCGATGGCTTTGGTCTCTCCAGCTGGGGAAAAGGGCAGGGAAAAGTACTGGGAAGCACACAAATATAGAAAAGGAAAAGGCAAAATCACTCTGGCATCAGCACCAATACCAGTGTAAAAAAAAAAAAAAAAAGACAGACAAAAGATTGGTACAGGTTTCTCAGTTCTTATGGTGTAAGGCGGCAAATGTTTGGCCTGAGCCCAAGGGCAGTGACTCCCAGGCCATGGAGTGCTCCTGGAGAGGGCAGGAGGCAGAGATTGCGCCTCCTTCTGAAGAGGGAATGTTTTGTTCCCAGGGAGGTGCACAGCAGGGCCATAGAACAGGAGCCTGTTGTGCTTTGTGCACAGCCACGGAGCCCACCTGGCACCATGGGATGGGGTAAAAGGCACAGTCCTTACAGCCGAGGAAAGACATCTCACAGGGCTTCGGGAAGCTGCCAGGTCTCTTCTCTTGGCTTTTCTTCTCATCTCCCTGCTCTTCGATCCACTGTGTGACCTGTCCACAAAAGGGTTAAAGGAACTCGAGAGTGCAGTACAAAGGAGGCAAAAATGTCCTTCTTCAATGAAATCTCATCTCTCAGCTGTCCACTCTTTCCCATTTATTGAATGCCCTGGCATAAAAACACAGATTTGGCTGTCCACACGGGGCGAAGGCAGCTGGAATAAAGCAGATTTCCCAGCTGGAATAAAGCAGATTTCCCAGCCCCTCCTGGAGATGGGCGAGGGCACTGCAGAAGCCAAGGGTTAGTGAGCTGATAAGCTTCCAGGAAGCACAAGATTGAGTAATCAGCAAGGTAACACAGGAAAGGCATCAGGAGAATGAGGTGTTTGCCGGGGGTTTATAAGGGCGTTATTTCAAAATTAGGTGCGTAGTTACCGTTCGTACAAACTCATATAAATCACCCTGAATTTCATCCTGTGCATTTCCCTAGATTACGTGATCTCTGAACTTCTGTTGATAAATTTTTTTAGTGTAGAAGATTGGCAATGTACGGTGTCAGCAAAATATGTCACGTAGTCATGAGGCGGAACTGAAGAACTGAATAATTTGTATCATGTCTTGCTCACCAGGATAATTAAATGGAATGGCATTTAAGTTGATGGAGCTACAGGGGTGACCACTGGCTAAAGAATTGTCTCCTGTTTTTTTCCGGTAAAATGATCATCAGTATTTTGTTAATTCTCCCCCTTGTCAGTGTGTGGTTTAATATGCTTATTTGTCCTTGCGCTTTCAGCAGGAATAACTTAATTATGGGGACTGGAAAATAATACTAAAACAAAATTATTTAAATGAGAAATCATATGTTTGTGGAAATGAACCTGTTGTAGCTTTGATTCAAATGCAACCTTTTCATTGTTTTTTTCAAAGGGAATGTTCTGCACAGTGAAAATAAACTTAATAACATAAAAAAGTAATTAAAAAACCCAACCAACCAAACAGCCCAAAACACCACTCATTTCTGGAGGTTTGTAGCAATTTATCTCTAAGCTCACCTCAGCACTGAAGAGGCCATTTGAAAAGATAAGAGCTTCATCCAGACATCAGTGATGATGATTTCCTGCAATATGATAATAAATATACCAAAGTACCCTTTTATCTTTAATAATTCAGAATTCATTGAGCATTTAAAAGTTTTCCTGTTCTGTCATTTAAGAAATCTGATAGCAATTTGTTACAAATAATGAAAAATGTCTTGAGAATAGGAAAAGAATTGGTGCAGTTTGTAAGGGATGCTATTTTAATATGGAAGTTGTTGCTGCCTACATTTGCATAAAGGTTTAAAGATTTTCACCTTAATTGCTTACCTTCTTGAAAACTGTAATCATTAGGATGAAGTCAGATGAATTATTTGGAAAGCATCCCCATAAATGAGTTATTTTATAAGAATCTGCTCAACCTTCCCCTTGAAATTACATATTAGAAGTCTATAAAGTAAGGTTTGTACAAAAACAATATACTGCTATGTTTTAACAGGAAAAAAAAAAAGAAGGCTGAATAACTCTTTCTGGACAGTAAAGAACTTTTCAACTAAGATTTACAATTTTACTGCCACAATTTTCCAAAAGGTGTGCATTTGGCTTTGTAATACAGTAAAGGGAATTGATAATGGTTTTAATTAATTCTACCATTTACGTGTTTTTATTCAGTGTCCCCTTGAATGAGAGGGACAGGGTACAATTCTTTATAATTGGAACTTTTTTTTGCTACTTTTACACTGGAGGATACTGTTCTAAGCTGAACGTTATTTTCATAGCCAAAACATTCTCAAGCGAGCTCCTCTACTCCAGATTCTGGTGTTAGTCTGGAGTAGGTTCACTTGTGCTTAGAGACCAACACGAACACAGCACTGTGAGAGCCAAGATGTGACCTGAGAGCAGGACCTGAATCGAGATTTCACACCTGAGGGGAAAAAAAGAACAGGTCTGAAACTGAACAAATCAAATGTGCATATTCAGGAATGATTCTGTTAATTAGAGCTAGTTAGAGGTTAGACAGAGGACTTGCTGTGAGAACTCCAAGAGCTCAGGTCCAGGTGCTGGCTAGGAAATGGTTTAAGTCATTTCTGAGATTTCTCAGGCATTACCTCCAGCTCGAGGGGTTTGCTTCAAAATATAGTCAGGTTTCTAGGATTTCTGTTTGTGGAAAATAATTTTCTTGCAGTAGATGAGCAGAGAGCTAAGCGTTGGATCGAGTTATGCATCCAAGTTGCTGCTGGTTGTCATGGTAACATTTTAACTGGTGGTGGCTGTGGCTTGACATCAGAACATTTTCTGTTAAGTGGAGATTCTTCTGAGATTGTAATGGAGTGTTTTAAGTCAGTGGACCTTTTGTACTCAATAAAATATTTAGCAGGTTGTAGTAAATATTAATTTGTCCTCCCTTCAAGATAACACGCCATGCTGGGTATTTACAGTTCTGTGCTAATAGCACGGTATTCCTGGAAAAGAGTTCATCCGCTCCAAAAAGTCAAATTTGCTAAATGTAAATTTGCCATTAACACTCTAAATAATAATTGTAAAGTTGTTTCACTTTTATCCTTTCAAAATACCCTGTGGCAGATAGGTTACGATGTGATGCAGCTCTTTTTGTGCATTCGGTGGAGGAAGGATTTTAGAACTCATTTGTATTTAAAGCTGAGCTTAAACATCTTTACCCTGGGACTTTCTTGTTTCGAGTGAATGAAAATAAATGGATTTACAAGAGGTTGTGGGGGTGGGCGGGGGAGCAGAGGTAGAAACAATTGAAGCGAAAAGCTGGTGCTGGAACATCTCTGTGTCAGGCAGCGCTGTACTCTGTGCCCGGCGTGTTGTGCTGGAGATGGAGCCGTGGGAATGCTGCCTTATCCCTTGCTCAGATAAGCTCTCAAAGGTGATCTCCAAATCACGGCTGCCACAGAGCAGGGATTTGCTGAGAGTGACAAACACGTGCCCACTGCATTTCCCGTACGCTTTTCAATAACTGCGTTCCCAGGCAGAAAGGAGAGGTCTTAGAAAGCTCTCAATAGTGAGCTTCAATGCAGCTGAATACACTCAGTGAAAAGCAGAACAGTTTCTGCAAGTCAGGATTTATAAACTTTAATAATGCACTTATCAGGCAGAGACGGAGATTCAGTGTGGAGTGGTTGGAGAAATCATCTCGATGGGTAATGCTAATTCATTCCTCCGTGCTGGGGCTCTGCCTCAGTGATAGTTCACATGGTTTGATGGCCTTTTGGAGCCCATTTAGCCTTTTGTGGCTCGTCATAATCTCATCCTTCATCCCTGTGATTCCAGGGGCTTTATGGAAATACCAAGATGGGGATGTGCTTTAGCACAGCTGATAACGGTGTCTTAGATGACCCCATCAATCTTAATGACATTTTCTACTAATCAGCAAAAGCCTTGCAATGTATTTCTCTTCACATTTTCTTCATTACCTTTTTCTCTTGCGTATCTCTCGATTAAAGAAGAGAATAATCAAACAGTTCTCGGGCCTTGCCTTGCTAAACTCAGTGCTCTCCAGACCCACCAAGAATTGTTTTGCTGTGCACAGTTCTGCTTGTCCAGCTTGTATTCTCACAGTTATTCTTTGCTGATGTAATTGTTTTGTCTCTACTCTTTCCCTAGAAAAGATTAATCCATGAGGAGTTGCCCCGTGGCCACCTCATAGATCTAAAAGTTGTAAGACACTCAGAAATTAGAGAAACCTGCTTTAAATATCAGTTTTCTTGGAGTTAAGTAGAGGACCCTCAGGAAAAAATACATGGAAAAAGAAAAGGAGAATGCATGCAGGGAAATACAGAGCTTATCTTAAGCTGTGATTGGTATAGAGTAATTACTGGATTCTTTTCTTTTTGTTTGCCATTAGCAATATGAATTTGGAGTTTTGCAGCAATGACAAACTGAGCAACTGCAGTTTTCATTTTTCTCACATAAACTTTATTTCAGAACGGCACTTCAAGGCATACTTTTATTGAGCAATATGAGATAATCTTTTCAATGAAGCATTAAGACTGGATGTATTTATTTCTGTTTCTGCATTTTAAAAAGTGTCGTTTATGAAGCAGCACTCTCCGTTTTAGAAAGCAATTTTCATTGTATCAGTGAGCCACGGACTCCCTATGGATTGGAATTTTGCCAAAAGTGGAGAGAACATAATATTTTTAACTGTATCATCAACTGGAGTGACCAAGAAATGTTATGTGAACTTAAAATACAAGTGCAGAACAATAACAGAACATTGCATTTCAATACATAACGTGGAAATAAATCATCAAGGTACGTGCAGCTGCTTTTCAGATGTGTTACCTTTCATATGTCTTAAAAACCCACAAGGAATACACCTCTTGATTTAGCACTGCACTTAACATTTCAAGATGTAAGTAAGATTCATTTTTATTACTTGTAACAATTGAGGATCTCTGTGGGGAATGGAAAAGACAAGGTATCAGGAACATTAATCTACAAATACTATGTATAAAAACCATTCCTGAGAGCAAAACATAGCCTGAAATTTTATTCTCATCTGATGCAACTATTTTTAGTTTTGCCTGATTATTAAATTCTTTGCTCTGTCCTTTGTGGAAGCTCACCCTGGCCTTCCTTGGTGCACCTTGTGCTGTAACTTTCTTTCCCTTCCTGGTGCTTTATGTTGTCCATCTCAGAGCTGATGTGTTCTGTATCTCCTCTTGGAGTCCTGGATGGATTCAATCTTGATTTATAAAACAAGTCAAAGTACTCAGGGTAGAGGTTTTTTGATTCATCTTTCAGTAAATAATAGTTTGCTTCAGTTCTTTGGAGGTGTAGATGCCATTCTGTCAAATCAGAGGCCTTTATTTCTCCTGACCTGATAAGGGTAAGGCTTCCCCATTCTTTTTTGCCTTAAGGATATGCATTTCAGTGGAATTTTCTTTTTTTAAATTTTTTTTCTTTAAACCTATGCCACAGTATGCACTTGGAAAGACAAAACTCCCATTGGTGGCTAAGGAGGGATAATGCAGTCACACATTTCTGTCTTCCTTGAGGAAAGCATGAAACCATTCTGGGGTAAAAGGAGATTTTTTGGATAGACACAGCCACCTTCCCCTCCCCAAGTCTAATTTGGAATTATACTGTGAAAAACACGTATACAACTGGTTTTTTCTCTCTGTTCTGGCAGCGGGATTTAGTAGATCAGATCTAGGGATGTGCTGGTCTGCTTTGCAGTTTTGGTTTCCTTTGGAGTTGGGCACAGTGAGCTCAGCTTTTCAAAGTCACTGGAGAGGTATTTCAGTAGCAAAATTCTGCCAGAAAAGGTCCAGTGAGCAACTGTGGTGTTTCTGCTTCAGAAAGATGGCTTGAGTAAGTCTCTTGTACATGGATATAAAACAGCTTCTTAAAAAAAACCCAAAAACCAGCACCCCCTCCCCAAAAAAACCCAACCAAAAAGCAACAAAACAAAAAACAACCAACCCCCCTCCAAAAATACAAACAAAAAAGCCAAAAACAAACAACAAAAAACAACAGAAAAACCCCAAAACCAACCAAAAACCGCCAAAAAAGAGAAAAAAAATCCCCAAAACAAACACAAAAACCCACCCAAAAAAACCTTCCCAAAAACTAACAACAACAAAAAAAAATCACCCGCAAAAAACCCCAAACAACCAAACAAAGAAAGTCCTAAAAAGCAACCCCAAACAAAACAACAACAAAACAAACTCTCAGCAAAATGCCACACTCCAAAAACAGACATAAATGGGTGTCTGTCACAGTAGATTAATGTTTTTGGAACAATTTTAGAAAAGGCTGGTTTAGGACTAATGCTAAGTGTTTTCATTATTGACATATGAATGGTAGAATACGAAACATGTTTTAAAAATTCCCTGAGAATGTCAGTCTGAAAGAACCTGCAAGCACAGCATTAGAATTAAAAATTCCCTTGATGAGTGAGAGACTGAAAAGAATGCAATTTAGAGCAAATTAAAAGGTCTGCATTTAAAAATATTTAGCTGGGAAAATATAAATGCATCATGACTGTGTAGGTAATGTGCAGTACAGGGATTTTAGTTTCTAGTAAATCAAAAATTGGACTTATTAAAGACATCCTACTATTGCAAAAGCATACCCATGCCATATTTTTTATACAAAAGCGGAGTAAACATCAGTAAGGCTTCTGAAATGGCACTCTTGAAAAAACTGGTGCTTGTAAAGCTTCAGCTGCAAGGCAATATGCTGGGGATGCTTCAAGAACAAAGGGGCTGCATCAGTGGAGCTACTGGGGAGAGCAATATAGAGCATGAGAACTCTGGAAAATGTGACCTGCAGGGAAAAGCTGGGGAGGAGAAGCCTGAGCAAGGACTTGGTAATAGTCCTCATGTACATAAAAAGGAGCTGCAAAAAAATAATCAAGTTTTTTCTCTGTATTCCCAGTGCTGTGGGCTTATTTGCAGCAGGAGAAACTTTCTAATGGAGAAGCATTTGAGAACTGGAAGAACTTCCTTAGACAGACAGTGCAATCTCTGGTGCCAAAAGTGTACAGGGACAGCTCAGAGAGGAGCTGGAGGTGCAGCCCATCCTGGGAGCTGGGGGAAGGCACTGAGGAGTGAGAGGGGCAGCCAAACTCAGTCCAAATCAGTTTTATTTCCTTACCTATTTCACACCTGTGATGATTTTTACATGTTCTTGAGAAAGTATTCTCCTCTGCTTGAGTACTTTGCTTTGCTTGGTCTATTGCCGACACGTTTCGGAATAAATAAAAATAACTTGAAGCGATCAGTTTTCAAAACCACAGCAGTTATTTGCTTTGTTACATATGTTTCACTTAGAAACTGAAAGGTGGAAAGCTTATTTAGGGGTCTGGTTATTTAATGCAGCATATTAATTGATCAATAACAACTGAAGCAAGGAGATATGTGAGTGTTTGGCACCAGAATCAGAATCCCAACTTGGAAGCAGCACATCCCAGGCATTCACTGCTCGGTCCCTAGGGCACACTTGCAGACACTCTTTATTCATTTAGCACTTCCTGTTGGCTCACTCTCAGAATCCAGAGGACTTTGTTCCCTTTCCCTGCAAGTTGGAAATAAAATTTTACGCTCACGGTTGAGGAGGGGATGAGGCACAGTGCAGCTTAGTGCGCATATGTCCAAGGGCAGGGTTTTGCTTTGGGACCTGTGGGGGCCCAGCAGACTGTGACAGATGCATCCCAGTCCTGTGCCATGGAAGGCATCGTTTGGAAGGAAAACAGGCCTGGATGTAAGAAGAGAGGAAGACGTGATCTGTGCAATTTAAAATGTGCAATCCTAGCACAATAGTTCAAATGTACTGGAAGCAATATCCTTTTCCTAGTGCCCATGTCCATGTGGTGCTGGTGCCTTAGGATTTCAGCTGC
Organism: Origma solitaria; assembly: GCA_013397895.1. Taxonomy (NCBI): domain Eukaryota; kingdom Metazoa; phylum Chordata; class Aves; order Passeriformes; family Acanthizidae; genus Origma; species Origma solitaria. Next base: position 2,144,597 of record VZRL01003708.1, on the reverse strand, counting down.
TATATTTGTGTGTGTCTGTAATCTTAGTGTGTAACTCTGGGCTCCATACCGGGTGCTAAAGCTCCTGTTCCCAGCATTTTTAGACAAAATAATTCTGTTACAGCTTGGAATCCAAGGACACCTCAGTGTCTCAGGGCCCAAGATATGTAAACAGCAGTGAATTGATGGGAGCAAATTTGGGGTAATTAATGTCAATACCTGAAGTTGTAATTGGAGGACTAAACCTCAATATGTAAATGGACAAAATTTATAAAGTATGAAAAACCCATTGTCCATTTTGGGTGCAGCCCCTGGGTGGGCTGTGACTGCCCTGAATAAACCTTGAAGGCCTTCAATAAATAGAACTGCTTTTTATTCTCTTAGCTTTGTCTGGCCTCTGTTTTAGGTAAACCCATCAAAGCATCAGCACTTGTGTTTGCCATATATTGAACAGAGCATATCTCACTATTTAAACGTTTTTAATATTTGTGGGAAGGACAGTTGTTGAGGCATGTTTTGCATGAATCTCAATGGCTGCATGCTCATTACTGAGGCTGTGCTTTCCCTGGATCTGTAGCTCTGCTCTAGGTTTGATTCCAGCCCGTGATCAGTATGAACAAATATTGAATATATTCACATCAGTGGGAATCCTTTCTAGCTGTGCAGAGCCACAGCTGGGACTGACTTCATTCTAGGCTGGGATTTGTCATTTCTGTGCACCTACCACAGTCCAGAGCTGGACTGTGGAACTGGAGCAGCGTGGGCAGCATTTTGTGTCCCTGACCAAGGCACAAACCGAGCACAGCAGACTGAAGCTTGCAGATAGAAAGAGCTGAGAAGGGGAAATATCCAAGTGACTGAGTCATAACAAACTGATCCCTTGACAAACTGCCTGCAAGCAAGTAATCTGTGTTTAAAATTATAATTGAAAACCATATATGTGGCAGAAGAGAATATGGTCCCTCAATGGGAGCTTTTAGCATTTCACTGGAGCCGTGAATTGGGGCCAGAAGGGATAATGCAGGTTTTGGATATGTTCTATGGATTAAATAACTGACTTAGCTAGAGCTGTTCTATTGAGACCTCTTGACTCCTGCTGGGCAGTGTGTCCAGTCCTCACACAAAGCTCAGGAATGTTCATAAATTGCAGGGAAACCCCAGGAAACGGCCAGGAGGTTGGGAAATGTACATCTTTCACTTCAGCAGTGGATGAAAGACGTGGAGACTCCATAGGACTTAAAGAAGGCAATTGGACTGACTTGCCCAGAGCTGATGAGTGGTGATTGCTCCCAGGTGATCACATTTCCTGAGAGGGATAATGAGATGACAGAGGGTTCTTCAGTTGGTCCAGCAAAAATGGAGCAGCCACCAGCTGTGGACAAACTGAGGCTGCAATAGTTTGGCACTGGCAGAAATTAAGCATTGATACAACTTCCTGGAGAGCTACTTCTGCATTTCTGAGAATTTCAGAGTTTGGGTATTTTCCCAAAGTATTGCTCTGTTTTGAACAACAGTTTCAGAAATATATGTTTTTTTGTTATATGTGAAATCAAAGTTTTGGGGTTTTTTTGTGTCACAAGCTCTGGAGAATACAGTTGTGGCTGTTTAGTGCCACTGTGTATGTCACTGAAAAAAACTTGGTAATGCTGATGGTATGTGGGAATAGGTAATCTCTATTGAATTGCCTTTTTTTTAGGATGTTTTTGTTTGGTTTGAGTTGGGATAGAAGATAAGGAAACAAAGCCTAGGCCTGCAGAAGTGAAGAGTGTAGAAATGTAGTAACTGCATGAGAATACTTATGTGCCAGCTGCTGAACATAAAACATCTTCACTGAAGTGTAAAATCTGACTGGGAAGTGCAGCTGCTGACAAAGAACATTTTATCTGTGTGACAGAGAAAAAAATACATATATGGAAGGGAAAAAAAAATCAATTAGCTACCTATGGTATATAAGATTTCAGTTTTGATGAATTCTGGCTAAAATGACCACAAATCTACTTTTTAAGAGTTTCCCTTTCCCTTACACATGCTTTCTATTTGGTGTTTTTGCAGTTTCTAATTAATATCAATCTAGACAATTATACAAGAAATTGTAAATACCTGTTTTTTAATTCAGTATTTTATACAGAAATAGGAAATAAGATGTGCCCAGGAAATTTAAGAGGAATAGCTAACACTGTACAATACACTCCTGATATATCAGCTGCTTCTAGGGAGAAATAGGAGAAAGCACCAAGTTTTAGGACCTATTTTAAAAACTCATTTCTAAAATGATATTGAGGCAATGAGCTACCACAGAAGAAGTGCAGGTAGGGTGAAAAAATTTCAAGAGTGTTTCTTTTAGTCTTATTTCAGTCACAGAATGGCTGTTCAATTGTGTTCTTGCAGCCCAAGGTTAATTTCTGTGTGTCTTTGCAAAACTGCTTCCTGATGAAGAGGAGGAGCAATAATGCAGAAAAATATTTCATGATACAACCTTGTCATAGCTTTTCCAAACTGTCTGGGAGCAAGGAATTATTAGAGTTGAATAAACATAAAATTTCAGCGGAGGTTTTATGGCAGTAAGAGCAAAGAAACACGGTGTTTATAAATTACTTAGCAGCTCGCAGAGCAGGGGAGCTTAACGAGCAGACAGGAGGGGAAGCAGAAATGCCTGCAGAGGTTTGTGGGGAGCAGGATCCGAGTGAGAAGGGAAGGGGATCCTGAGAGGGTTGAATTGGAGGAGAGTTGAAGGCGGGAATCGGTTTAAGAGACTTTATGAGGATGAGAGAAGTCAGCTAAAGCTTGATGGAAGGGGAGTGGAAGATTGAGAGAAACTGAGTGAGAAGACAATGACAGCAGGGAGTTTGTGATGCTCAGAGAGTGCTGGTGCAGGGAGGAAAGATGGAGAGGTCAGAAATGTAAAGGAGGAGAAAATGGAGAATAAGAAAGTAGAGCCTCACAGAACTAACAGATTAGGCCTCCTTGTACTTGTTTTATTTCATTCGTAAAAAAAATGGGTTTATTTCATGTTCTATAGTATTTCTGAGGAGGCTTGAGTACAGGAGGTACATAGAAGAATGCCTGTGTTAATAGTATGAATATTTTTGGGGTTTTGGAGTGCCCTGTAATGCTGGGCCATGTAAATACCCAGGAAGATGCAGTCTGTACTGGCATACTTTAGCCTGAGAGAAATAACACATAATAGATATTGGCAAAGTAGAAATAAAAAAATTGGCACCTGCAATACTTCTGCACCTAGATCTATTCCCTGGCAGTTTGGTTCTTCCATTGGGGCAAGCACATCTGGCAGGGGATGGAGCAGGAGCTCTGTGCTTCCCTGGAGTGAAGGTCCCCTCACCTCCCACCCTGGCTGCAGTCACTTGAGGGATAAATGCTTTCAACGTACACATGCATCTCTTTGTTTCTTGCTTTAGGGTTCAAGCCTGCCCTAGGAAACATTTTTCTTCAATGTTTTTTCCTCTTTTTATTGCTTGATCTCACTGCAAAGAATTAGTTTAAGGATATCCCAAATACTCTATGGGGAGAGAAGTATGGAATGAAAGGGCTTAGACCACGGATTGGAATGTACATTCAGTTGTTTATGAGGGTTTTAAGTGTTTTTTGGTTTAGTTGGGATTTGTTTGGGGTTTCTTTAATCCCTCCAACAGAGGTATTAGCCAGTGACAAGCTTTTCTTTCTATCAGTCAGAAGGTACCTGGGGTGAGAAACAAGAAATTTTGTCTGTATCATTTACAACCTTGGTGGCAACATGAAAGCTTCTCTAGGTGTGATTTTCCAGACTGGGAGCTGTAATTCCATGAATGTAAGATGGTAACTTGTTAGGGTATTTCATTTATAGCTGGTGATGCTTTACATCCTGTAAAATAGAACTCTGCTCTATTTTAATGCTTTGCATTTCAGAATTTCCAGGAAGAACCGAAGTGGCTTATCACAGACTTTATTTGTTGCTTTAGTCCCTGTCTCAGGCAGTCTCCCTAGTGTAGTGAAATTCAGTGTGCTCTGTCTGATGCCATGGAGAGCTGATCAAGAATATTAAAAAAAAAAAAAAATTCAAAGGGGACAAAAAAATGGTAGTGAGAAAAACTCTGTACTGGTCTTTTACCAACATTTGCAGTTAATAAACAGAAACAGGTTAAAGGCATCTGGAGGAATTTCATAAGGACAGTGCCTGATTTGCTGTGCTAGTGCTAGTTTTGTCTTTAGACAAAACCCAGTGTTTAGTGAGCTATCAAGCACTGAGTGATTTCTATACACTGGATGGGATGAGATCAGTAAATTATCTGGAAATGGTTTTAGGAGCAAAACCATTTCAGCTGGGCTAAAGGTCCTTCTCTCATTCTTTGTGCTCTGTGAAGTTATAGTGTTTCCAGATCCATTATCTGTGCGTTATATGGAGATTTATTTACTTTCAGCAGCAAAGTTGATCTTGTTTACTTCAGTAAGTGCTTGCTGTAGATGTTTTCTGAAAGGGATAAGGAGGAAAAAAGCTGCTTTTTGAAATAAATATTATATTCTGGCCACTGCTAGCCTTCATTACCCACTTTTTATAAACTGGAGTTTGCTGGCTTTTTGTCAGCCTCGTTGCAAAGCTTTGTTAATACACTGCCATGAAAATGAAAGTTTCATACACATTGACATAATTAATGAAGAGGCAGGCAGCATGCTCTACCAATTAACACCACAGGGAAAAGTAAAATTGGCTTCCTTTTTGCGCGTTGTGCCAAAGTGAGGAACTGTAACACACAGCAAATAAATAGAGATCCTTTTAATGAGCTGCAAGATCGAGCTGAATAACTCTGAAAGGATGTTGTGTAAACATTGCCAACTATTTAGAGTGTTAAGAGTAATTGATGAGCTTAGTTGAAAGTTTTGAGGGGTTTTTGGGGGGGTGGGGGTGGAGAGCCTGTCAAAGAATGGAAATACAGCTTGTTAATAAATAAATTGTATTTTCAGGGCAGCTATTAGGCACGTTAAAGAATGTAACAAGCACTTTAGAACAAATGTGGAAAAAAAGAAGCAGTTTACTGCGTGTTACTTGACCAAGTTTGTCAGAACTCATTTTTTCAGCTGAGTATTTCTGTACTTCAAATTTACGCTTAATGAAAACTTGACTAATTTTTCTCTGATGCTGATTCCAAGTAGCACAACCATCTGGAAAGATGAGGCATCACTCAACCTTGATTTTTTCCAGTTTTCCCAGAAGTCCTAACAGTAACAATAACAGGCAAACAAACAGGTGAAATTTTTTATGTGCTTTATGTGAAGCATTCTGTTTATCTTGAGACTTATGTGTAGAAAATTGAGAGCAGTTCAGGTTCAATTTTTTTCAAAAGATTCTTTCATCAAGCCAAATTGTCCTAAAAATCTTCTAAGACTGAGTTTTCAAAGAACACAAACCTCTAAATCTGTGAGGGCAATTTATAGGTGAAAAGAATTGGCACTGGAAGTTAGAAGGCCACCATCATTTAGATCAAAATCCATATGTAATAACAGAAGTCCAAGTTTGACTGTTCAGTGGTACCAGCTGCCTTAAAATATCTTTATATGAGAAAATAATACATCTTCTTCACTTTCTGTTCATTCTAAATAATTTGAATTTTGATAATAATCAGTTTTTATTATTTTATTTCAGCCCAATTATTGCATTAGTTTAGATCTAGCTTATCAATTCACTTTGTATGCAAGCAAATCACCAAGATTTATCTATGAGCCTCTGCACCTCAGCATCTTAAATAAATCTTAAAATGTGTCAGAATTGTAATTAAGGAAGCAAAACGTGGTAAAGCTAAAAGTAATAATGAGAAGTCAATAAAGATTATGCTAAACTTGCTGAACGGTTGACCTTTGTAATGGCCATGTCTTCTCTGAGTTATCACCACAGCAGAGAATTATGTGTCCCTTCCCTTGCAATGTGAAAGGTGAAACCAGAAATGTCCAATAACTGTACAAGAGGAATATTAATATGCAAACACAACTGGAGAGAGTTCATTGTGACTGTGCTGGACACCTACTGTATGCTAAGAGATACATATTGCTGTGTAGTTATTTAATCAGTATCTTTTTCCTTTTTTTTGCCTTTTTACTGCCTCATCTCCACATCTCTTTCGGTTTTCTCTTTAGCCTCTCACGTACCTGCCTCAGGGTATTCTTCTTGCACATCTTTATATTGCCTAACCTTTTCCTAACCTAGATTTTGTCCTTCAGAGTGTGGAATGGGCTCTGCTGTGTCCTTGCTGCTGGGCCAAGTCCCTGCTGGTGGTTCAGGGCTGTTCCCAGTTAATCCGAGGGCTCTCATTCTCTCCTCTCGGCCAGCTGGCTCCCGCTCTGCTCTGGCTGTGGCCTCCACGAGCATAGCCGTGGCTCTCCTCTCCCAAATTCCTCCCTTTTGACATCGTGTGCTCCCTTCCTGCCACCCTCTCTGGGGCACAAGTGCCTGCTGCTGCAGCCCGGTAGAACAGCTTCTGGAAGATCTCTAATCCAGAGGGACAATGAATTCCAGCAGGGAAGAGGAGTGTGGATGCAGCGGGAGACGAAGAACAAAACCCTCCATAAGGATTTCTAAGAAGAAAATATGCTACAGCTTATTCTTGTGAGGATTCTGTGTATAATTGTATCTTCTCTAATTGGCTTCTGCTTCAGAAAAACATTTGCTCTCTCCAATGTTTCATTTTCCCAAGGTTGTAAAGAGATGAGACATTACTTAAGGGTTGTGGTTTAACCCCAGCCAGCAACTAAGGACCCCAGAGCTGCTCACTGAGTGCCCCCACTGCTGTCCACCCTGCTAGGGAGGAGAATTGGTAAAAAACCCCAAAGCTCACGTGGCGAGATAGAGACAGTCCAGTAGGTAAAGCAAACTAAGGAATTCATTCCCACTTCCCATGGGCAGGCAGGTGTCCAGCCCCACCAGGGCTCCATCACGTGGAGCAGCGACTTGGGAAGACAAACAACACCACTCCAAACATCCTCCTTGTTCTCCAACTTTATGTGAGATATTCTGGGATATCCCTGGGGTCAGATGGGGTCACTTGTCCTGCCTGTGTCCACTCCCTGGTGCACCCCTGGCTGCTGGAGTGAGGAGCACAAGCAGCTTTGGCTCTGTGGCAGACAAAAAACTTCCCTGTCCTATCACAGATTACTTGTGTTTGCAGCACAAATCCAAAAAAAACAGAATAACCAAAAAAAAAAACAACCCACCAAAACCCAAACAAGCAAACAAACAAAAAAAACCAACAAAACAAACAAACAAAACCAAACCAAAACCAACCAAACAAAAAAACCCCAAACAGTTTTAAGGGGAGGAAAAAAAAGGTAGTGAGAAAAGCTCTGTATTGGTCTTTTACCAACATCTGCAGTTAATAAAGAGAAACAGGCTAAAGGCATCCAGAGGAACTTCATAAGGACAGTGCCACCTCATACTACCTACTATGGAGAAAATTAACTCTCTCCCAACCAAAACCAGCAAACCAAGTTAAATAATTTGTCTTCAGGTTGTGCAAAGTTCTTTTAGTGGATCTGACCAAGGATAAAATATAAGTAATAACTTGTTAACTCTTGTCAAGAAAGCTTAAAGTACAATGAATGTGTTACAGACTGATGGTCATAATTTCTGTGACAGAAAACTGGAATGATAGGGAGATCTTTAATGCTGAAATCCTTCTTGCCATCCTGTCTCGTACAGCAAGAATATTTCTGTCCAATAGGTAGAAGGAGGGAAGGTGAGAAATATAAAATATCTTGTATTGGGTGAGAGATGAGGTTCTTGACTTGGGATGGTGGCAGGTGAGTGAAAAGAGAGGCCGATGCAATCAGCAAAGATTCAGAGAGGGCAGAATGTTTTGCAGCACAAGAATTAGCACTCAGTATCAGCAAAACCAAGTACTTTTTTCACATGGAGCATAATTTTGGAGCTTACAGTTGGTTTGGGCCCAAGGAGGATAGATCCAGTGCTGTGTAGGAGCTCTGGCTCAGGAGGCTTAGGACTCACTCACTGCAGGGTTATATTTTGAGGGTGAGGGCCATGCTCCACGTGGCATTTCTTGTGTTTCTTCCCTAAATGTTTGCCCCTGTGATTCTGGACTAGATGAGCCTTTTCTCTTGGGCAGCATGGCAGCTCTTATGTATTAAAAATATGAATGAACTCGATGATGTTGTTACAAAGCTGTCATAATCAATAAAGGCTGGTTAAACAAATTTAACATTCAAAACCCAATGAAAGAACAGCTTTGTGTGTTTTACATTTGTATGCCTTGAATGAAGTTTCTGCACCTAAATATGAGGTGCTTAAGGTGGACAGGTTAGAGCTTATTAATTACCTTGCTCTGTACATATAAGCAATGTATGTGCCAGCTCCAATTGCTAATAAATCCATCAGCTCTGGGGGTTTTCCTGTTCATCCCTGCTGAGCTGTGAGTGCATGTGACAGGCCATGGTTCTGTCAGAACGAATTGTCCCCCTCGAAAAGCTGGCAGCACAGGGAAGTGACAACTTAATGGAAGCTAAAGCACTCTAATGGCAGTGCCTGGTGAAAGCCAGGGAAAGTCATCCCCAGCGTTTGCCCTGGCTCTTGAAAATGTCTCTTTGCATTTCTGGTTGCGTGCAGGATATCGGGGCTTTGCTGGAGTCCCATTTGCAGTATTTTTCAATGAAACGCGATGCAGTGAAACTCTTGTTTGTGGACAGACTTTACTGCAGCAGGGTCAGCCCCTCAAACGCTGTGACCTCGCTCCGTGTGCTCTGAGGTGCTGCAGCATTTCTCATTCTCAAATCCCTGATTCCAGGCAGCACAGAAACCCCTTCCAAGTGTATAAAATAAATTAGAAATACAAACATTTTGTCCTGCTGTTCACATGAGTACATAGGTATTTTTATGTAGCTATGAATGGAATATGTGTTTAATCAAATGGATAAAAACACTTTAAGTATATTTGTTTACAGGTGAAGAATGTAGAGATTATTTCTCCTGCCTTTTATTAGTATTATGAACAAAAAGTTGTGTTGAGCCAATGGATAAAATTATTGTACTGAGATTATTTTATGTTGTTTTAATATCTTTTTAGATTACATTGGTGTATGCTAACATATTTATTAATAAATTAATAAAACCCCAGTAATTTGCATACATTACATTTGTGAACTGTCTTATAAGTGCCCAGTGATTACATTTAAATATTTTCATTTTAATTACATTTTAATATTTTAATAACTTTTTATATATTAAACTGTGGATATTCCATCTAGATTATTGCCTTTTTATGAGGTTTACATGCAAATAATTATCTTGTTCCTGGTTTTCTTGGTGTGATGGTGTTTTTGGACAAAACCCCAATAGCACTGGCTTTCAGTAGAATAGTATTTCTCCGTCTTTTAATAAAAAGCATGTATGCTTTCCAGGTTGTAATTAGGCAGGTAGATTTAAAAAAGAGAAAAAATTATGCCTATTAATATAATTTCTAAGATTTAATGACCTTGATCAGTACTATACCATTTTTCCAAGTTCATAGAAAGAGAACGGGCGAGGGCAGAGCAAACAGAACTTTAGAACCGAAAAAAGAGAAAGCCAGATGAGTGTTCTGAAGTAAAAAATAACCAACCAACACAAATAAACCAAGTGAAAGCATTTCTGTGTGGCTATTTCCACATTTGCTCTGCTGCAGTTGGGACTTACACATTGTTCAGCGTGTAACAATTAATTTTGTGACGAAATGGTGAATGATCTAAACATGAAATTTTCTTTAATGTTGTTCTTACACTGATCCACTTCCACCTTTCCCTCTATTCAGCCTTGGAGATGCAGGAAACCCCAAACTGTTTAATGAACCTCTTGAGGGCTCTCTGTGGATTTGTGCCCCTGCCTTGGAACACCTTGGAACAAAACAGTTCCAGCAGAAGCCCTGAGCCTGCCGTGACTTGGGGCAGGGACAGCTGCTGGTGTTGTTCTTGTGCTTTGTGGCTGCTTCTGTTCAGGAGTTCTGCTATAGAAAGGATGAAGTTATGGCCTACAGAACCTATCAACTGTTATAAACTATATTAGTTTATAATACCTGATATTAACACACTTTTGCTCTAAAATGGTTTTCAGAATGGCTCATTCTCACATATTTTCTCATGGAACAAGTCCCACTTCACAAACGGAAGCTGCACATCTCTGTATATTCAGGGTCTATTATATTTTATAATATTTCCCTTTGCAGTTTCTTATCAGCAATGTTCTCTATTAGAAATTGTTTCCTTAACACATAGAATCAATAAGTGCTCACACAGTCTTTCCTTCACTGAAACTGGGATTTTCCTCAGGTGCGAATTTGATTTCCCAGTGTGAGAGAGGTCTCCTCCCTTTCACTGGGAACACCAAGCTCCTTTAAGATCCAGAGCAGAGGTTCCAAATTGTTTTGTCACTTTGATTTTGCAGTTGCTTGAAATATTCAGTTAACTCCTTTTAAGTGCTTCTTTTGACTGACTTGGTGTTAATAGAGAAAATACTGACTGATTATTACTTTCTTGTCCCTTAAACTTGAGCAAACTTATTTGTGGGTTTACAGAATTAAATTTATTTATTTATTTATTTTTATATGTGCATATGTATTTTTTTCCTTCTTGGGCTAATGAAAAATTCACTGTATTGATGAGTTTTATGTTGTCGGCTGAAGATTAGTTCTTGCTTTTTAATGATATTTTATTTTAATTTCTTTTAATTGACTAAAGGTAGCAAACCAGGATCTTCACCATTTCACTTTCTAGCAAGTCACTGATTGATGCAAGGGATTTTTTCTTTTTTTTGATTCATGTCATGCAGGCATGCATATGTGTGTGTATATATATGTTATTCTCCCAATTCATGTCCAAATTGCTAATCTGACTTTTTAAAATTTACAAAATTGATATTCTGTGAAACAGTGCCAAGTTTACATGCACACAGAAATTGAAATATTTGTCTGCATGCTGGGATCCAAGTGAGAGTGGGGTTTTTCCTGCTCACACCAACAGCTCTTTCCCTCAGACCTCTGTTGCCCTACCTTTAGGAAGCAGCTTGCTTTCAATTTATGCAGAATAAGTACTGTGCCTCATGCAGGGACTACATGCAGGAGACATTTTTAATTTGGGCAAAGTATATAATATATCATACATGTTTGCTAAGTTGTAAGAATTTAAGATTGCTTTCTTCAAGAAAAATCTGGACTCTGGAACAGTATCAAATTTTGTTGGAACTGAGACAAAAGTGAAGAGTGCACAATAATTATTTAGTTCATCTCTGGGCTGCTTTTTTAGGTGTTGTGAAGGAAAAAAGCAAGAGGAAATATAGTTGCAGTCAGAGGTCAATGTAAAGAAGTCCAGGTAAATCAAAACTATTCTAAACTGTGACTAACTTGCTCTTCTCCCTTTGCCTTGTCCCTTCCCACCCCAATCCCCACTTTTAGTTTGCCCCACCACTGACCTTTTCACACCTTCTTTGCTTATTTCTGGTGCTGCTAACCCGAGGTTCCCCGATGGAGTTTAACGTGTGGAAGTGCTTCAGTTGGGAAAATCTGACGGAAGTTTGCAGTGTTTCACAGCTCCTTTCTTGCCTCCAAAATTCCGAGAGGCAGAGGAACCATCCAAATCTCCTGGTGGGGCTTGTCCAGGGTGTGCAGGAGTCTCAAACCTGCCCACGTGAGCAGGGCAGTTTGGACAGGGACCCGCTGGTGTCAGCGATGTGCCTCCTTCTGTTTACACGAAACCAATTTGGAATTTACACAGAGAACTAATGGAGTCTCTGGTGCCTCGCAGATTTCCTTGGCTTTATCTCCTCTGTATAATTAATGTAACCAAGTGAGTGGATGAGCACTTTTCTGTAGGAGTCAATAGGAAAGGATGTTTGGAAAATGAATGAACTGCGAAGATTAATTGCAGGGCTGCCCGCCTGAGCAGCCTGGTGAGAGACTCAGAAGGAAATGCCAATCCCTTTATATCCAAAAGATTTCTTTATTAAAAGTTGTTCATAATCTAAAAAATATCAGATAGCAGACTGGACTGAAGATAATGCTTCATTCTTGCTGTTCTAGTCTTAACAGTTGCAAACTATTATTGTTAGAGAACAATTCACATGAATATTGATCTTAATCAGCTCAGCTGGATCTTAAGTATTCTTCATAATGATGGTTAATTCTGATACTAATTAGAAAAATGTATTTTCTAAAATGTACAGTGGTTGACTAGTCAGTAGAAAGATTTACTTCAAAATTTTGAGTGAACTACTTTTTGGGAAAATAAAAAACAAAAATCAGATGGTAACAGGATACAGTTAAGGAATTCTCGGTTTGCTTTGCATTTCTTTAGTCATTTTAGAGATAATAGAGATAATTTGTCTTTCGAGTCTAGATTTTTTTTCCTGTTTATTTTAGAAAAGTGCTGCTTACCTATAGTTTGCCAGTATTTTAAAATAGATTTCCTGAAGGGAAGCTATAATATGTGGTGGGGTTTTTTTTGGCTAAGCTTTAGGGATATTTTGAATCTCTTGGTTAATTCTGTCTGCAGCCCTCTGTTGTTGTTTTGACTGCCACTCATGTCACACCTGACACTGTGGATCTAAAATGTGCAGCCAGCCTTGTGAATGGCAGATAGGAACATGGAAGTGCAAGGAGGAAAATCCTGAGTACTCAAAGCAAGGAACTTGTCAGCAGGTACTGTGTTCAAGTTCAGACAGAGGGGTTTTTTTTGTTTTTTTTTCGCTACCATTTCAGCATGAAATCAATGGGGAATGCATAATTTTTTAGATGTGTCTGAGATTGCACAGCAAATGGTCACCAATGAGACTCTCAGCTGCCACACAATCTGGCACAGCTCCTTTCTGCTCCACAGTTCCCAGTTGCATTCAGCCCACGGTCGATGTGATGCCACTTTTTGGCTCCTCGCCCATCTGTTTTAGTAATTACTGTCACATAAACTGATATTTTTAACCTGGAAACCATGTTGTTGTGAGATGAGCCCATTGGAGTTACCTTTTGTGATGTGTCCAAGCAGCTCATTAACTTCTTACTTTAAACTCTAAAATTTGCATCAACATTTCCTGCAATATATACAGAAGGATATGATTTTTAAATTTTTTTTAAAATATATTTTTGGACACAGATTATAATGACATATAATCAGATTTTGAAAGTGCTTGCTTTTTATCATGGTAATGGTGCTTTCAGAGTTATGGTTCTTTTTTTTTAAGATCACTGAAAAAACAGTGTCCTTGAACAAAGTATTTGTGTTAGTAACTTTTGGCAGACATAATTTTTAAAGTGTAAAATATACAAAGAAGCGGTTCGCCCTATCCAAATGATCCATTAGCACACCGGGGCTCTCCAAAATGACATCATTACGTATGCCAGCGAAAGCACAGAGATTTCAGGAGGATGAAGAGCAGCTTTATTCTGGCAAGAACTGAGTAGAATCCAGGGTGAGTTAAAAGCAAGAATCAGACAACATCCTATCACCAACTTAACCCAACAACCGAGCCGGGGGCAACGGCAGAGGAGCCAACACAAATATCAGCGCGGTGTGCCAAGGAGCCAGATGCCATCACTGGAAAATCACTGCCTCAGCTCGGCATCTGTCATCCACAGAGGGAGGAAAAGCTGGGCAAGCAGGATTATTTTGGGGGCTGTAGAGAAATGTTTCTCTCTCTTCCCTTTTCCTTTTTTCATAGCAGGGTTCTTGGCTGACTGGCACTGGGCAGGTTGGTAATCAGTGCAGGAAGAGCACAGGCATTTCCATAAACATATATATATATATCTATATTTATTTTTTTATTTATTTATATGTGTGTATGTATAGATGTTTATGTGAAAATGTGTATCTATGTGCGTTTTGGTTAGATTGGAACAGAAAAATAGAGAGACCAAAGAAGGAGGCAAAAGAAAGCAGAGCAAAGTAAAACCAGAACATATAATAGGGCTATGAAAATTGCTGTTTACTTTCTGTACTCCCCAAAGTGTTTATTTCAGTATTTTTAACAGTGCGTCTGCAACTCTTTCTGCAACTTTTCCCAAGTCAGATCTGCTCAGTAGCCAAATTCTTGATGTGTTCTCTTTGCAGTGACATTGCACATAGGCAGGTTCAAGGCATTTGGCAAATTTAAAATTTACATTTCAACTGAATTCTTTCATATGATCATTGATGTAATTCTGTTATACCCGGATAATGCATCTATATATAAATCCGAATATTGTTTGATTGTGTCTTTTTAAATTGTAGGAATAATTTCTATCCATGCTATCAATGAGATTTCTTGCAGTGAGTCTAGCCTTTCTAAAACATTAAAAAGAGGCCCTCCAATAATCTGGGTGCCCTCCAATGATGGAAACCACACACTGAAATTAGGAACTGGTATTTTTTTAATGGTTAGCCAGTAATTAGCTGTCTGTGCATTAAAGGTGTGTTATCATGTCCAAATATTCATATCGCATTCAAATAGCTGCACAGGTATGGATTGGGTAGGGGGATAAACACTGTGACACTGGATAATTTTCACTTCTGTTTTCAAGACTGAATATTCTGTGGAAACATTTGTGTGAAGCAGAGATCTTGTGAACAGGCAGAATTTTTTTTTTTCTTTTTTTTTTTTCTTTTTTTTTTTTTCTAAGTGAAAATACCACAGTAGTAAATATGAAATAAAAGTGCTAATTAATTCAGGGAAAACTCTTTAAATATATATTGATCAGAGAGAGACAGCTGAGGTGAGCTGTAGACTTCAAACATTACTTTCCAAAGATTAAAAAAAGCTCACAAAATGTTGTTTTTTATGATTCAGCTGTCAAACGTGGCTGGAAAGGCCCAATTTAGGGCAGAAAATAAAGGGTTCTGATGAGCACACGTTCACTCTGCTACCCCATGGACAGAGCAAGGCTCCTTTTCTGTGTGAGAGGGCTGCATTCTGAAATGAAGCACAGTGGGTAGGAGGAGGTTGAAAAGACTTCAGAAGAGGTCATCTGTCTTAGAACGAAAGGATTTTTCCCTCTTTAAGTTTCAGTGTCCTATGTTTGTCATGCACTCAGTACATACTAGAGCTGGTGAAAAGATACCACTGTCAGAGCAGGAGGAATTGTGAGGGAGAGCAGAGTTGTGTCCAGAGTTGGTCTGGACAAAAGAGGGTTTTTGCTCTCTGAGTTCTTATTTAAAACCTTCAGGTCCATTAATTTACAGTCAATAATCATTGCTTAGAACAGAAAATAACAATATTTAATCATAAATATAATTCACTTCTTAGCAGCAGCAGAGTTTTTAAATTTTTAATAAATTATAAGGATTTTGATGGGAGGATAGAATTGGCATTGTGCAATGTAAGGGTTTTATGTCACAAGAGATCCATATCCATAGATCTCTGTAGTTATGTCAGAGTTAAACCTTCAGGTGCCTTATCCTAGAATAAAGTCTTTATCATTAAGTGTTGAAATTCCAAGTGTGTCAAGACTCAAATATTTTAGCTTGGCAGTATTACCTTTGAGGCCTTCCTTCCTTCCTTCCTTCCTTCCTTCCTTCCTTCCTCCCTCCCTTCCTTTTCCCTTCCTTTTCCCTTCCTTTTTCCTTCTCCTTATTATAGATGGTCTCAATTTTTTCACCTTTTTACACTTCAGTGCTTCACAGACTTCAGTCCCCAAACCTTGCCACAGAAACTCAAAACAGTTTTTGCTTTTAATTTTTCTCGGTGCTTTCATATATTTTTTAATTAATTTGTAACATAGGCAGTTGAAGGTTCTGAGTATAAGGAGGAGGAGCTGTAACTGAATTATTAAAGATTTAAAAGTCTGATTTTAAGGTTTTTTTTTCCCTCCCAACTCCTTGGGAATGCCCCCCGTATTCTGTGAGTAATAAATCTTCCTGGTATTTTGTGATTTTGCAGTTCATAGGACGAATTATTCAAACATCTTATTACTCTTTCATTAACCCCCTTTTTATATGCCATATCACAAAGATATTTTGAATTCTAATAGACATTGGTGCTTTATAGTATTCATGTTTTATGGTATTCATGTTGTTTAAATGTTCTATCTTTCCTTTTGCTTTTTGTTTCTCTCTTATCTGAGAGATACAATATCCTACAATTATTTATTGCTGATTGTTTGGAAATCAACACATAATTCATATGGCTCAATTGCTGTCATTGACGTAGTCAAATTACAGTTAGGACTATTAAAGAAAATTATTAAGAACTCAATGCCTTGAATGTCAGTGACAATCTGCTGCCTTATCATTCCTTTGAAACCCCAACACAAAAACTTGAGGTGGTTATCTTTTAATTGTACATGTGAATGAGCTGGAGGAAGGATGAACCAAGCAGGGGCATAGCTTCTGAGTAATAAAAGAAGTTTTAATGTACTTTAAACCAGGGAAAATGTTAGTGGTCTTTTTTTGGAATGTGCAGTGCTCTATTTCTGTGGCTGTGGGCTGGAAACAGATTGGATGTCAGACTGATTGTCAGCATTTGTGTTATGGCTTTTACATGTGGGTGGTTTCTCAAGTAAAGAGTTTTGCATTTATTGTAAAAACTAGTAAGGTAATTTTCCTATAGCTGGCAAGGGATTAAAATACATAATGTGTAATTAACGTATAACAAGGATTTGAAACTTTAAATTCTGTTTCAAAGAGAAGGGATCCTAAAACATAATTCACCATGAGGGTATTTGAATCAACAGACTGAACGTACAATGTTTGATGTGTCCTGAAAGGATTTGATAAGTTGTAAGTAGCTTCAGACTTTGTCTTTTCTCTCTGTTGCTTCTTTCACAATAAAGCTTAATTACTGTATGCTTGAATAATCATCTACTGAATCAATATATGTGCATTTTTCCTCCATTACAAAATGGTGGTGTATGATCTTTGCTGGTTTTATACTTTATCTTTTTGACCTACCTCATCATCCCACTTTGGGATATGAGTGAATTCAGTTCTGTGTTGTGGCTCACTGGAATATTTGGAGCACATCATTTACCACTTCTCAAAGACAGGAATTCAGTGCTCTTTTGGGTCAGGTGTTTAAGGTCTCTGTTTGAGGAGTTCTGTGAAATCTGGTTCAAGGAAAACAGTGCAGTTTTCCTGGTCAACCTCGGGGCTGTGTTGTTCCCTCTGTACTCACTGCTCCATTCTTGGTCACCTCAAGCCCTTTTCACCTGAACAGAACACCAATTTGTGAAACGCCTGAGCATCATCTGAAGTCCTACCAAGGTGTGTGAGAGAAAACCCTATTCCCCTCTGCTTAGTGCCAGAAAATCCCTGCTGCCACACAGGAAAAGCCATGGCTGAATTGTTCTGATTCGTTCCTTATGCTGAATCAATCTTGGTTATGCAAATCTTAAATATCATTTATAACTTGTTTACCTACAAATATGCTTTAAATCAGAGCCACTTGTTTACAGGCTTTTTTTGTTTGTTTTGTTTAATTCGTTTAAATAGAACTTCAAATCACACTTAACTGTAGGTTTATACTGCATTAACAAATGTGGTTATCAGGTAAAAGTTTGTTAAACTGGTATGGAGATCATCACGAATGGAGAAAGATTTGAGCTGGAGCTGTTTATTCTGACATTTTGATGGCTTGGTGTGTTCAGCTGCTCTGAAGCAAATTAGAAAAGGTTACTATGAAAAAAGTTTGATGGCTGTACTCAGAATAGTTGGCAGAACAAGAAAGCAAAAGTTAGGGACAAGTGGAGAATTTCAGGCTGAATAAGAATGAGAAGTGTTTTGTCTGGGTAGATGCAGTAAACTCTAACACCAGCAGTTTTGGGCTGATGCTGAAAAAACCCCCAAACATAGGAAATCAGAAAGAGCAGCGTTGCCCTGATCAAGGCAAGAGATAAGCTCAGTGAAGCCTATGTTTTAAAAGTTAGATCAAACAACAAATTTCAGTAATTATAGAAAAAAAAATTTTTTTTTGGGTGACCATTTAATTGATAAATTTTTTCTGAATCACAAGGAAATATATTCTTTTACAAAATTATTTTATGGGGAAAGTTGCTACGTCTTTATAAAGCAAGAGTACTGAAAAACATCTTTCAAAATACAATTTATGTCTTACTGTGTGAAGTAACTTCCTTTACTGTTGGCTATTCTATGAGCTAATTGTGTTCTATAACGTGGTTAGGTCAGATAAACATTAAAGGTGTGGAAAGATATTTTTCTCTAAATAGTACAAAACTGAGGGTTTTTTCCTACTGTGTTTTTCTGGTTCCTGTTTTTGGTTTTTTTTCCAGTTTGATGATCCAGGGAGGGTAAATTCTCTCAGCCATATCCAGGCTCTGCATGAATTCAGATTGTTCATCAGATAATATATAACAAAACAAATGCACCAAACAGTATAAAGCTAAAATGACAAAAAACACAGTTGAAATTGAGAGAAATATGGAGACAGGGCAAAATATGAACTAATAAATCCTGCATGAAAGCATCTAAATACTTAATATTACTTGTGTAAAGCTTTTGTTTTGCCATGAAAGACCTGAAATATAACAGCTCTTTTGTATGTCTAGAATATAAATAATGTGATGACAGCATCATTCTGAAGTTCATGCATGTTTTTAAACTGATTTAATGTTCTCCTGTAGTTCTCAATTTTATCCAGATGCCTTATTCAGTCACACCAAAAGCACATTACCGAACGTTTTATTTATCATTCTGTGGAGCTTAATTCACTTGCGAGTCAGAGCTGCAGGGTTTTCAGCTGAGGTGCATTTCACACCTGCATGGGGACAGAAAAAAGATTGAGGTGGTTTTGTGTTTCAGTCTGAGATTTCTGAGGATTTTTTTTTCTTCAAATAGGCTCAACAGGGTTGCAGGCTCCTGCCACAAGTCCTGCACGCTGTTTGCAATTCATAGTTAACTTTTCCTTTATCAACTGCATTACTGATTTTAACATATCTGACTTAGCTCTGATCCATTGATATCAAGGGAATTTGCTCTTAAATTTTATTAATTAAAGCAAAATTTGAAAACAACCTCTGAATTTCGAATGCCTTTGTAATGCTTGTGTTTAAGAGTCAGTTGTCTTGCTTTGCAAAGCCTTTTTCTCATTACTTTCATTGACATGAGGAATTCTTTCAGGACTTCAGTGGGTGGGACACTGAGATGACACAGTGATTGTGTGGGCACTGCCTTGTGAAGAATTCTCCCACTTTCTCATCATTTTCTGGCTTAGAATGTTTTCTTAGTGGTAATTATCCCCAGTAAATCCAGTCAAGGTCCTGCTTGAATGATTAAAATATTTTCTTCACAGCTATTTGTTTGAAATAGGATGTTTTGGGGGTTTTTCATAATTTCAGACTAATCACTAGGCTAGTTTTTGAAAATGCAAGAAGCCTGCATTTCAGTGGAAGAAGAAATTATCTTTCCATGTATTTTCTGGTGTGTCAAAACCTTGTAGTGCTTGAAGATGAAAGCAAGGAGTAAGATGATGTATTTAATTGAATGATACCACATTTTTGAGATCACCTGTACCTGGAGATATCTGCCTTTTTTTTCTCACAATTTCTTTGCAGAATGGTCAGAAGCTGTCATTGACAAACAAATCTTTTTCTCTGCAGTGAGTCTGAATGCAAGTATCAATAGCAAAAGGCAGCTGCTCCCAGCAGAAGCCTTGATTTTGTGATCACCAGGAGAGAATTTCAGTGTTTCTGCGCCTGAGCTGTGGCCAGGTCACCCTCTCTTGGTTTTATCCTCGGTTTTGTCCTCTCTTGGTTTTTATCCTCTCTTGGTTTTATCCTTCCAGCTGGCCTCAAGTGGACTTGCCTTCATCTCCTTTATCCTATAAAGGAAATTTCTGTAATTCCTCTGTAAAGAGTCACTTTAAATCAAATTTCAAATTATAAATGATGAATTTTGCCATCTCTTCAGCTCCTAGTGTCCCTCTAGTTTCACAGTAAATTAGGCAGCTTAAAAAATGGGATTTCTACATGCAATTAATGTGAATTTGTATCTCATCTCACTGTTTTCCTTCTCTTGATCACTACCAAGAGTTAGAAGGCCCAGCTTTTAGTAACACACCAAAGGGATCAGTATTTCACAGCGTACTTTCGGAAAGAGACTCTTGGTTTTTTTTTCAAATTCACGTTTCAAAATGAAGGGTCACCTGGCTTCACACAGACAGCTACCATTTGAAATGTTTTTCCAACTTCTTATGTGTTAATGTCAAATCAAGCTTGGTCCATGCATCTTGCTCCAGTATTGTTTGGCTGAATTTTATAGCCTCTTCAGGAATTTTTAAGGTTTTGACTCTTTATCATTGGTAAGAACCTGTTAATGGAAGATGACCACATGGTATTTGCTGTACAAAATCAACTCAAGTTGCAGACACTGACACAATATTCAGCTTGAATTTTTAATTTTTTTTTTTTCCTTCAGTCTCTTTTGACGTCACGGGGAAAAAAAATTCTGTAGCCTGTTCTGTAATACTGTGCCACATGCACATAAAAATCTATCATAATTGGCATAACTGCAATTTAGTGGTAAGGATAAAATTCCTATTAGGAATCTACATAAAAGTCCACCCCAGGACAGGAATCTACATCTCACATTAACAAAACAGTATCCATTCTGCAGTAAATGATTTTGGTAACATGATAGCTGGATTTGAAATGGAATCCAAAGGTCAGAGTTGGCATCGCATTGGGAATTAGGTCATCCCATTTTCCTCCCTGTCACTGACCTCATTCCCCTGCAGTCCCCACTACAAACTGTGTGTTGTGGCAGGTGTGGGAACCCTCTAATGGGTCTGTGCTACTTAATTGTTTTAATTTCCATTGAAGAGTGTTTGCAGAGTGCATATCAGCTTTTTTTTTTTTTTTTTTTTGTGGGGGTGGTGCTAAACCCATCAAGCATTTGATTACTTGGGATCAGTAAATTCATTGTATTATATATATCCGTAATTTTCATTTTTCAGATGGTGTCTCACAGTTATTTACGTTATATTAGCAAATACTACATTTACAATAACAAGAGATAAAGAGAATAATAACTTAAAACGCTCATCCTCCATGAAAGCCCATTATCCCCTGCACCACCCTTCCTCACTCACAGCAAACCTGTGTTTGTAAACTTACTTCAAGTTACACAGTCATTATTTAACAACAAAGCTACATAAAAATTATGTGTAAGGCTGAGGACTTGAGCACTTAAATTTTTCTTGCTCTGAAACCCAGAAATTCCTAAATTTAAACTCCTGTGTTTCTCCAGACACGTGATGTGGACAGTTAAATTAAAATTCCATGCGTCATAACTGAAGTGAAGTTGGGTTCAATTTGACAAAGGAGCTGCAGAAACCAACACTGGCTTGTGAGAGTGACAGCACACACAAAATATTGTGTAACTAAGCAAGCACTTGCTTCGTGTAACTATTCTAAGCAAGAATTTTTTTCCCCTTGACATACAAAGAGACTGAAATAACTATACATATAAATATAAAATAATAGATAACAATATATATTATCATATATAAAATAATTACATATAACTATACATATAATATATTAATATATATTATATAATAATAAAAAATTCAAGGTGACTACCATGTCAGTGCTTGCAACTTGAGTTGATTTTATACATCAAATTCCAAGTGGTCATCTTCCATTATTAATGGTTCTTACTAATGATAAAGTGTCAAAATCTTTAAAATTCTTGAAGCTATGAAACGACGTTCAGTGTGAAATGACACCTAATGAGGTGATGGCTCCTCTGCCTCTCCAAACCAAGTGACTCTCCCTGGACCCAGTGCACGTTTTGGCACCAGGGAGGTGTGACAATCATTGCGAGGGACAGGAGCAGCCCTGGGGACACACAGCTGGACAGAGGTGAGCCAGGGGAGCTCCAGATGTCTCTTTTTCACTCCAGTAGGGAGGGATTTGCAACACTTGATCAGCTACTGTCTAGAAACGGGAGATTCATCCTCAAGGTTAAATTAATATGTTTGGGCTTTTTGGAATTAAATACTTGAGTTTGTGCCATTTCCCTGTACTTTCAAAAAGCATGAAAGGCATTATTCTGAAGTGATTTTAGCAGTCTTTGATAGGTGGCCGGAGAAAGATGGGAGTTTTTCATGGACATGACTTTGGCCCTTTAAAATCAATCCAAATACCTGCTCAAATTTGACATAAAAGCTATTAAATAACCCTCAGAAGTTAATGGTTAAAATCTCCTGATTTTGCCCGTTCTGAGCATGTTGCCCATGCTGATGCAGATCAAGCTGTGTGTGCAGAGCCTGCAGGAGCAGCTGATGGTTCTGCCCCTGGATCACAGTCCCAAGGCACTGCAGAGCTGTACCCCAGAGAACAGGACCCCAATTCCCCTGGCCCGCCCAGGGTTTGTGTCAGGGGTTTGGGGCCACTCAGAGCAGGGCACGGGGGCACAGTTCTTTCACTTCCCTCCTGGAACTGAGGCTTGGCAGGAGGCAGAAGGGTTTGTTGGAGCAGGGATGGATGCTGGAGAACAAAAAAGAATGAATGAAAAGGACAAACCAAAGATTTCTCACTTTGTGATCACTCATTCTGGCATTGTTTTGTCTCTGCATAGTCTCAGCTGACTGAGGGAGGGTCGAGCTGTGGATGGGAAATGTGTATGTAATCAAACAGGATGTTTGAATTCTCATTAAACTCAGTTCTGCTGCTTTGTGAGCTTTGCTATTTAGTTCACAGTCTTAGTCAAGTATGTCATTTCCTTTTGTCATTATTGATATATAAAACCATTTAGGGGTGGGTAATATGAAAAATAGTAAAACAGGAAAAATCTAAAAGTTTCTCCAATAATTAGGACTGTGTACAACCCCATTTTGTTGATCCAATTTTTGCTTTCAGTAAAGTAAATGAGATCTAGAGCAACCTCAGAACTGAGCAAACACTTTTTTGTGTGTAGTGTTTTTCAGTGAAGGTAAATGCTGGGGTGAACCTATTAACTCAGATTTCTGTGTGAAGTATAAGCGTTTGCAGCTTGTCTGTGATTTCAGGGGTATACATTTTCTTTATATGAACATCATTTGCCATTACAGAGGCCACAAGGCAGGGTTTGCTGTATTGTTTTATCTGTTAGTAATACATCTCCTAATTCCCTAACTAACAATGATTTTTGTTAAGCATTCTTTAAAAGCCTTTCTGTAGAGAGCCTGATATTCATCTACAGGATTAAAATGACTGATGAATTATGCAGCAGGGCTGTCTAGCTCCTTGGCTAAGTATTTTATGGCAACTGAATTACTTTGGCAAGATTTAGGTAAATAAGATTGTTAAAGTTTGCTTGTTTCAAATGTGTTTCTTTCCATATTATTTCAGTCTTGAAAATCACATTGACTTTCCAGCAATAGGTTCTGAAATATCTAAGTAGGAATGATGAGTACGTGAAAGCACACCTTAACTTTGTGTCAAGACAGATTTTTTGAGGATCAGTGCTGTGTATCAAGGTGTGATTATTCAGTCCTGGTATCACCCTTATTTTAGTATTATTTTATTGCAGAAAGTGGTATAACTAGATAAAAATCAGATAAAATGATAACATTAAAATGTATTTTAATCACTAAATTCTTGAGAAGAATGTCCCTGCTACCTCACCTGCAGCACTGCAGGTATTTGGTACTCAGAGAGCCCAGGACTGCACTCACCCAGTGCTCAGACTCCCACCAGTTTCAGTGAGTTTCACTCACAGTAAATGGAGGATGAAACAATACTGCAGATTTTTACTACTTGTTATTTGTAGCCCAGCTGCTGGTTTTCAGGCTGGTTTTCATTTTTCTGCAGTTTGGTTTATCTGTGGGATCCTGAAATTGCGGTGTCTGGAGATTACTGGTGAATCCTCGCACCTAATTTTGTTAACTCTTCTGCATGCCAGTCAGGACAGCTCCAATATTTGCTATTTTAGCTTTTTGTTGAGATGTAACATTGCAACACCCCAGCAATGTTTCTCATCAGAATTTGGGTACCAATAATACTTGGCTTCAAGTCAAAATTCCAGATGCAATAGTAAAACTGCACCTATAATGCACATAATGTAGCAGATACAGCAAGAGCTGTGCTGCACCTTAGTAAGAGTTAGTCTGTGAGCAGGACGGGGTTTGTGTGCCCAGGGAGGACAGTTCTGTGCCTTTGGAGCTCCCTTGCAGGTGAGAGGGTGGCACTGACCCCTCTGTGGTGGCTGAGGCTGATGGTGGCACCTGGAGGTGGCACCTGGAGGCTGTGGGGTGGCCTGGCTGGAATTCCCAGCTGGTGCCAATCCCTGTCCTGCAGCAGAGCAATCTCCACAACCACTGGCACCTGTGCTGGTCATGGGGATGGCTCCCGAGGCAGCTTTGGGTCAGAGCTCATATAAATGTCAGGAGCAGCAGGGTTTGCACTGTGCTGAGTTCAGCTGCAAGGAACAACAGGTATGCTGTCGCTGATGGGAAAAATTTTGCAATTGCAATTTATCTAATTTTAAATGTTGGCTTCATCTCTGTAATAATTAATGCCCAGGACTTGTCCAGCTTGGTGCTCTTCAGTTAAAATATGTGCTTTATGGAGAGAGTAACAGGACTGTAAGGAAAAGTGAGGGTTTTTAACGTCTTGGCTCTGTATTGCAGTGAGCAACTGCTACAAAACCATGTTATACTTGAAGCTTGTTAGTTCTCTATTCCTTAATTTAAATACCGTATTTGCTAATGAATACTTTTATCTGTTTGATGTATTTTTTTCTGCATTTTTTGAGCAGAATTGAGCATCTATTTTGGAGATGTACTGACTATTTGCAGAAACGTATCCAGGCTCTGGCTGAAGCGAAGGGCACATGCTCACCCTTGCCAGCTTTAACTTCCCTGTTTGGCCTAATGTTAGTGATGTTTCTGCTCCCTTTGTGCTCTTGGGATGTCCATGGAGAAGGCTTTCATAGAAAGAAATTTGGGTGTGGTGAGTGAAGCTACAAAATATTGGGTTGGAGAGTTAAGTTAGGCCAAAATGGGTTCTTCAAGCCCCAATATTCTGTAGGATTTCACATTGTGCTTGAGAATGCATTTAGCAGCTTATGTTCAGGCACTTTATAAATATCTGTTCTCTGACCTCAGCAATGTTCTCCTACTCCCAGAGCTGAATTTCATGTGTCATTCAGGTTTTCAAAAAAGACTGTATTCACATAAAAGCAATTGTTTAAAATCCCCTTTCATGTATTTTTTGTTTTAAAGTTTTGGTGTTATTCTATGTAGTTGTAATGATTAAATAATACTATTTATATTAATATAAATCATGCTATATGATTGTTGTACTGAGATGTGACAAAGGAAGGTATGTATGAATTTCTGACAAAACATAAAATCTATCAGAGAATCCATTCTCAATTTTTATATAGTCAGAATTAAGCCAGAACCAAACCATTTTGCTTTGGTGTCATTCAGATTTATATTTTAATCTGAGAGTCTTTGGAGGTACTCCATAAATACAAGGCAGAAACTGCAAAACCAGTTCAGATGCACTAAAAATAAGTTAAATTTGAAGAGTAATTTATTTTCAAATTTCTGTGACAGTGTCTTTAATTCGAACACTTGTAGTAATTTTTATTTAATTATAGTGTTAAAAATTTGATGTTGCTGAATTTTAACTTGAAATTATTTTGAATTTCATGCACAAATTCTAAATCTTAAAGGAACAGATACAACCCCACTCTCTTAAGCTGGATAACTAGCTCCAATAGGGCTAATATAATTCAAGAAGAGCAAAAAGAAAGTGTTATATATGTGCATAAAAACATTTCAAAGAGAATTTTGCTAATTTTTTCTCCCCTTCAGAGTACATAAATATGAATAGGTTTGTGGGGAGGAGAATTTTTGTGAGTATTGAGTGAAAAGGGAAAAAATGGGAACTGGTCCCTCTGAAGTTTTATCGCTTGGAATTTGAGGTAAAGATCCTCTCTTTTAAAGGACCCCACAAGAAAATCCTCTGCAGACTGGCATGAGCATGGTTGGAATAAAGAAGCTTTTTCTTTCTGCTGGTGAGGATATTTGTACTTGGAGGCCCCAGGGAGGTTGGCCAGCGTGCAAGGGCTGCTCGTAGTGCTGGTGCTTGTGCTGGGGGCAGCTGTGGGAAAGCTACCTCTGCCCAGTGTGTCCTGCCTGATTCTGCTAAAAAACCTCGAGCACAACATTTTGGGCGTTCCATTGTGCATGTGCAGTGTGTGATCAGCTCTGTTTGCTGGAAATCTCTTTTCAAAGGAGGTGAGGGCCCCATCCAAAGTGTTGTTTGATGCTCAAGTAGAGGGTAGAGGAGTCTGGTCGTAGGTTTGTGACACAGAATGTTGAGAGGGGTCTCAGGGAAGGTGAGGAATGTCAGGTAATCTGTGTGTAAATGTGCAACAGGAGCAGATTTTAATGCTGAGTCTTGGATGGTCTGAACCCTGGAGGATGAGAAACCTGAACTTTATGCTGGAAGCAGAAGTGGTGAATAGTGCCAAAAAGCGGCAGAGGTGAAAAGGAGAGGAATTCAGTGTTTGCAGTGAGAATTTCATTGCATCAAGGAAGAAGATTAGAGAGGAAGGAATTGCAAGCAGGAAAGAAGGATGGCCACCATAACAAGGGAGAGTTCATTAGTGTTGATGAAAGCAAACAGCTTCGAGAAAATATTGTAGATGAATTGTCAGACTCTAGTTAGTAGCTGAGGAAAAGGAAGACTCGGTGTGGAGTGTGACACCTTATCAATTGAAGTAGGGAAAGATGAAAAAAAAGACCAATTAGAGTGCAAAGAGAGGAGGGAGCTGATGCTGGACTCATGAACAGATAGAGGTTACACTAATGAAACAGTTGGAAATGTAGTATGGAAAGGACAGGATCCCTGGAGGATTGAAGGGAAAATGCAGTTAGGAAAAAAAGCAACTGCTTCATTCAAAATTAGTGCATAAACAGGAATAAAAAGAAAGAAAGGGGATAATGTTGACTGTACATAAAATTGAACTTTCTCACATGGCACTTCTGCCCCTATCTCAAACTAAACAAGCAGGCCTTTATAGGCAGCTCTGTATCAATTCCATATGCAAAACTCCTCCCCTGCCAAAGCTTGTCATTCTGCAAGGGTGAGAGAGAGCCAAAATTCCTCAGTTTAAAAAAAAAAAAATAGAACCAAACCAACCTTCTTGTCCTAGATTCTGACACAGGAGTGAGATTGGGTCATGGCATCAGATGTCTTTCCTCTGGAATGGGATTTTTGGAGAGTGTGTAGCTGCCCACTTTGGACAGCCTTGGTTGTGCTTCAGTAAAACCTGAAACTTAATGCTACAAATCCCCCACTTTTAGTTCCCCCTTTATCTCTTTGGGTGAAGCTGGGTATTTAACTACAACCTGTCAGTCTTGGTCATAAGAATTTGAAGTTTTAGTTAAAATTCAGGTTGAAAGCCACAAGAAAGATCCTGGAGTTGGAAGAGTCATTGAGATAAATTTGAAAGCGACTTAGCCCATCTTACGAGGTAGGGCCAAAGTGATGAGGAATATTTTGAGTTTTGCTGGTAGATGAGGATAAGCAGAGTCCTGGAGGGAGCTGCAGAGGAATCCTTCATTGCACTGGAGGGATCCCACCCCCTGGGGATGGGACAGGGGACAGCTGCAGCTCATGGAGGATTTCTTGGCTCGGTACACGAGCATGTTGATCTTTAGCTGTTAGACATTAAAATGAGCTCCAGTGTTGAGGACTAAGTATGATGGATTTAGAGTCAGTCAGAATAGATGATGGATGTCCAGTTGTAGACAGAATAATAAAAGGAGAAGTGGTTTCATTGTAGAAGGAAATTGTGCTGATGTCCAGTTAATTTAATTCCTGTAAAAAAAAGATGCAACTTTTACATAATAGCAGAATTAATCTGCCTCTTATTTTCCTTCTAAGATTTGACATCCTTTTAATTTTTAAGAGATTGATAATATTTCATTAAAAACCTTCTTGATCAAGATGTGTTTACACTGCCCTACTATTTATTCTTATAATTGCGTTTGATGGTGCTTCAGTTATTTTAACTTTTATTACTGTCACACGGAAACAAGCTCTAAATTCATGTGCTCCTCCTGTTTATTTTGCCCTCCAAGTTAAATTATTTCTTTGTGAATTTATAACAGCAGCAAAGTGTGAGGTGTGATGATATAAATTAAGGGGCAAAAAAATATGGGGGGGCGAACTTCTGTGCGTTAATCAATTTGTGTGAAAATTTTAGTTTAAAATAAGTGTTGTATATGTGAGCAAAATAGAGACTGTAGCACTGCAAGGAACTTGTGTCTATATAAAATAAGAAAACAAAATTTTGTGTAAAAACAAAATCTAAGTGAAACATGCACAGTATGTCCTTACTATCAAATACTCTATTTTTCTCCTATCTGATACTTGACAAACTGCTACAAGTGGCAGTAGGCAAAGTTAGGCTTTGTCCCTTCAGGTCCAACTGTTCACTTCTTTTCTGGGTATTTTGTAGCTCTCCCATTCTATGGAATGAAGCTTTACAAGGTATACACAGTTTCTGTGGTTAATATTCATTAAATTTTTAGATTACTTAAAAAAAAAAAATCCTGAGCTTTTAAATTTCATTTAGACTTAATTTTCTAAGAGCCATATTGTCATGTCTTCTCATTTGGAATTCTGGAAAAACCTTACAGGGCAAAACCAGACATGGCACAGCTGTCATCTTGCTAACTTTGCGATATGAATAATGTCCGAAATGGTCATTACTAAACTGGACACCTGTGTTCGAGGAGTTCTTCTGACATGCAGGCTTGCACCAATGTGTCGGCCCCAAAAACCTCTCTCCACGCCTGTTTGTGCAGGTTGGTGTGGCAGTAAGGCAGGGGGTGGGAGCACCCTGTTCTCCAAAGTTGTAGTGCCTGCCTTGCCTTTGGCTGGGGGAGGCACTGACAGAGGCTTTGTGCCGCACCCATTGCTGTTCCACCTTCCTGGCTCTGCCTGCATCCCGAGTCTGCAGTTCGGAGGTAACAGTTAAGATAAAGCTCTTTGGGTATTTTTTGATTTATTTTTTACTTCCTGACCTGACCGGGCCTCCTTTTCCCGAGAGGCACATCATCTCAAACTTTCCCACGCCGGTGCTGCTGCACTCTCCTCCCTGCCCAGTGCAGCCCTTCCTCGGTCCCGGCCGCGGTTGCTGTGCCACCACCGGCTCCAGAGGCTAAGCAGCGCCCTGTGCTCCTCCAGCCATCAGCCAGGCTGCCTGAGCACTGTCTGCCACCGAGTCCTGGGGCCCAGGGAGCCCAAACCGTGGCCGGGAGCACCGAGAGGAGAGCGGGGCGCTGGCGGTCCCGAAGGAGCTCGGGCCGGGCAGGCTCAGGCTCGGGGCAGCAGTGCCCGCAGGGATGCCCGGTTTGCTGCCCGCGGTGGGGACGCCAGGCTGTGTCCTGACGCTGGGATGAGCCGTGTCCAGCTGCAAGGAGCCGTGGCTCTGGAATGAGCCGGATCTCCGCTAGATGGAGCGCCCGGAACGGCGGAGCGGAGCGGGAGCGCTCCCGGCCGGGCCCCGCTCCGGGCACGGAGCGAACCGCACCGCATCCCCCCCGGTGCTCCAGCCCGGCTGCTTCCCATCCCCGCCTTGCTCCGGAGTGTCCGCAAACACAGAATCACACCCGCCAAGGGACACACGTGTTCTGCTCGGAGCTGCCCCTAACTCTTTAACATTTGATTTATTTTGTCGCCGTCCCCAGCCCCGAGAGCATTGGTGGGAATGACCGCTCTTGGCTGCTTGTGTTGTGAAAAATCGAGAGTTCATGCTGGATGCTCGGGAAACGTGTGTTGAGTGGTGCTGAAGGGGTTAATCTGTGCTACAGAGGCTTTGGAGAGACTGGGTATGAAATGCTGGAGAAGTCAATGGATGTAACACCGTGTTTAATAGAAACAGAAAATTAGTGATTCTTACTTGCCTGAGGTAAGCATGAGCCTCTGTCATGTCCTGATCTTTGTGCAAAAACCTGGTAAAGGAGAGCAATCTTAACATAAACCTGATAGTAGAAACAGGGATATTCATGGCAAGAAAATACCACCGGAAGGTTGAGATGTTGCCTTTTAGTTTACAAGAATAGAGGGAAACCCTTTTATTTAATCGTTTTTACAAAACAGGTTATTAAAAAACATCTGTGATTTTTCCCTACTTTATTTCAAAAAGACATAGTATATCTACAGAAAATAGAATTCTGTATGAAATACAGGTAGAGATATTGATAATTGATAGTAATTTATTTTTAAAAAGTTACTGATGTATTCAATTTTATAATATGCTGCTTTTCTTGGTCTTGAGTCCTGAGAGCTATTTTTTCATGTGGTCTTAGGTCAGGAGGGTTTGGAGAAAGGACTGCTCTACTGTTAGATTCTATGCCACTTGCCTGAATTATTTTTGTACTGCATCAACCACTTTATAAAGTTGATAAGAAAATACATTTTTCACATGGAGCATTTAATATGCAATCGTGATTTATTTTTGTAATGCTTGATATTTTGAGTCATAGAATACTTGGAACACTGCATGCCTACTGGACTTTTTAATGTGAGGTACTACTGAGACAAGTTGGAAGTGCAAAATGGTGTGTGGTGGTGCAGGTGATGTGTACCATATCCTTCTTTTGCTTGACAGACATGGTTTGACTGTAGGACAGTTTGCTGTGGTAGTTCCAAAGGTTACCTTCGAGGTCAAAGGTCTGGAAATGCAAAATTTGAACTTAAGTTTTCAGTTGACTACCAGGTCACAACAAAGTGAGTGGTTGATTTTAAATGGAAGGCGTTATGTTAAATAAACAAATGCTTTGCAAATATGGATGTTTGGATTTGTAAGTCGGCTGTGTGAGAGGGGCAGTTGGTGCTTTTTGCTTTGTTTCTGAGCTTCTTTGATTTCATGTTTTTATTTGCATATTCAAGGTTGGTCCAAACTTTGCTGTTCACATATTTCAAATGGTGTTCTCCATGGAAGGTGGGGGGAAGGTGTCTGTCTGAAGGTTCTCTGCCGTAAGCCATGGCATGGACAGCCCAGTGGGGCTGGAGGAGGGAGTGTTGCCTCTCACGGTGGTACAGCAGGCGTTGCGTCTCGGCTGGATCCATTGCTAGCATGGAAGGAGGTTGTATTTCCTGGAATGTTTGTGGCTGAGCTCCCCAGAGGCTGATGTGGGCAGTGTGGATGGTTGGCCTCTTGTTGTTTTGCAAAACGCTGGTATTTGCTGTTAATTGATAGGAACTCATGAGATCAGCTCCTGACCCACCAGGGCAGTGCCGAGGCCCCTGGGAAATGCCAAGAGCTGTAGGTGCCGTGGCCTCTGCAGCTGCACGTGCTGGCTGTGGGGAATAAAGGAGAAATCAAGTTAATAATGAGCAGGTGAGCCTTGCTGGCTCTGTGCTGCCGTGGGAATTGCAGGGTGATGGTACAGTGTCGCTGTCCCCGTGCCCAGGGAGGGAAGGTCACGCTGTGTCCAGTCATTCATGGCCCTGTGGCACATCCGTGGTGGCACTTAGGGTATATATAGCCATAACTGGGACTGTGGGGCTGATTAATGGGCTGGGTTAGGGACAAAAGTGTCTGTAAACAAGGAAATGGCTTTCAAGAAGAGACATTGATTTTGTATTTACAAAAATAAAACACATTTTGTTACCTTTTTTCTTTTTAGACATAATGACAAGTTATCCTTGGAAGGGATGAAAATCGGTAATGACTTTCCCCTGCATCTCTTGAAGTAGCAAATATCTGGCTAAAGAATTGTGTTTCTTTTTTAGATCTCTTTACTGAATTATGTATGTTTATTGTTTCTCTGTGTATAGATGATTTGGATAGTTAAAACACTGCTGTTCTTGTTTTAATAAGATAATTATGCAAATGTTAGGAATCCATAGTATTTGTGGGTCATATTTTTCTGACTTCGAGTTGTGTGAAAATTAAGGATAAAAGGCCAATGAAAAGTTCACTTTTACAATTACTGTTAGCTACATTGACAGTGCTAAATTCTCTTGAAGTAATTGTTCAACACACTGCTTTTAAGAATTTAATCTGTTTTATGGATGTCCTTTTTAGCTGTAAAATAGTGCAATAGACAGAAGAAGCTTTGCTTGACCATCACCATGTTCCAGAACTTCACTTTGGGAAATTGGATAGACTTTTATAGTTCCAAACTGTTTGGCTAGGAAGCATGCTGCCTTTGATTCTGACATAATGTGGAAGGAGTTGGTTACCTTACATAATGTATTTGTTTTTCATTAAACATGCTGATAAGGTCTCATTAAAGCACCATGTATTATTTATGGTATTTCATATGAAACTGAACTGAGGGGAAACTCCTCTCAGCTTAGAGCATTTGCAGAATAACAGCCTTTCTGTGCTAGAAAAAAATAAAAAGAATGGAGAAAAGCATGACATACTCCTGTCAGAACAGGAGACTGCTTAAGGCAGAGAGAAAGAATGAAAAAAGGAGAAAGGGCACAGAGAGAGTTCATTTCTCCTCCTCCTCACTCGCTCTTGCTCCGTGGGGTTTTCTCGTTGGTGGTTTGGGGGTTTTGTTTGTTTTTTTGTTGGTGGGTTTTGTTTTTTTTTTTTGGGTGATTAAGTAATCTGGGCTGTTCTAGTAGATGAGTCCATGGCAAACTGCAAAAGCATGGATGTTTCCTAAGCCAAAGCCAATGCCTGCATTGTAAGTTTGAGCATGATTGTTTTGGTGTTGATTATTGAGTTATGAATACATTGGTTTTGTTGCATTGACTGCTTTTGAGAAGGAAAATTACGTAATAACTGATTCTGCTGGAAAATTTTCAGTTTTGCATGAAGAAGACTTAGTGGATCTAAATCAGTCTCTGAGGCTTGTGTGGGTGCAGGTATGTGTGCGCACATGTAGAATGAAAAAGATAATTTTTTTTAAAATGTAGCACCTGAGTTGCAGTGATGTGTTTTGATTGTTTCCAGTTAAGCGGGGACTATTAGTTGTTTTTAAGGGTAGATCTTATATCAAACCAGCTATGCTGTTGATGAAATAGACTTCTCTTTTATGTGGGTTTATTTGTTTATTGTTGGTAGCATTAAACTCTTGGTCTCAGATGTGTTTTTGTGGGAATTAGATATCCTGTAAAATAGGTGATTTTTCGAATCTTCTGCAGAGTCCTTTTGAAAGGAACCCCTTCAGAACCTCAGGTGGTTCTTTGAGGTTTGACCTTCTTTCCTGAAGAATTAATATTTAATTCATTTGTCAAATTCTAATTAAAAATAGTAATGTCTTCTGTTATACTTGAGTTGTATCTAAGGAAAAAAAAAGACCTGTAATATAGGACCTCAAGGACAAGCTGTAGTATAAATTATTTGATTTGCAGGTCACATCCTACTTTATTACATAAAGACTAACTAGATCTACTAATGAATAATTATTACTCCATAAAATAAGGGGGGGGGTGTGAATAAAAAGCTGGCAAGA
The DNA here is from genome assembly GCA_013397895.1 of Origma solitaria. Lineage (NCBI taxonomy): Eukaryota > Metazoa > Chordata > Aves > Passeriformes > Acanthizidae > Origma > Origma solitaria. The sequence goes on along the minus strand of VZRL01003708.1, from coordinate 2,111,251 downwards.
GTGGAATATTAATTTTGAGGTATCGTTCTCAAAGTAGAAAGTAAACATTAAATTCTGAAAATTGCAAATGCAATTTTTCCATGTAACCAGATAGGGCAGTCCTTGATAATAGATTGACTAGCTGTCAAATAAATTTGTAATTTTAGATGAGATGGGCTTCAGACCAATTTTAGGATACAGTCTTTATCCAAGTGTGCTCCCCTCCCCCCAGTAAAGTAGACACAGTATGCCACAGAATTCTGTTTCATTCCCAGGGTTTCTGCTGCAGTGGTTACACAGCTCTTGCACAGTTTCACTGTAATGCTTTCATAGGCTTCCCTGGGAAACTAGATAGCGAATGAAATGTAGATATAAAATTAATTTGTCTTTTTAAAAAAGCTCATTTGCTGTTAGCACTGTATATTTGCTGGAATCCTCTTGACTTGCCAAGATTCCTTCCCTTTCCTACTTTGTGCTTCCTACTTGTGTTCTTGGAAGGGGAAAGCCCTTTGCATGTCAGGTGTGAGCCCGGGGAGGGGGGAAGTGTGTGATTGTGTCTGTGTGCGTGCAGAATCATAACAGGCACTCAGTCCCAGGTGGGCAATGACACTAATTGCCCAGATCTCACGGATGCCTGTGATGCAGCGCGCTCACTTTCTCTCCTTTCCCATCCTCTCCAGGGATTTTTAAAATGCAGTATTTGAATTTTGGTGAGTGGTAAAGACCCTGCCCTAGGACCCATTTGACAAATGAGAAGCTGTGCAGCATCAGCACCAGCCGACTGAGCCTCACTGAGCCTCTCTCTCTCTCTCTCCTAGTCAGCAGCTACTGTTGTGAGACAAGCTTCAGCTCTCTGTCATTGAGGAAGTTCCATTTGCTCATCAATAGGCTGCAGGCTGTGTCTTCTTTTTTTCCTCTCCGTTCAAAATTCGTAGTTTAAACCTACCAAGTTGCCTTAGCTGACAAACGAATGTAGGGGCTCAGCGCTGGGGGAGAACGAAGGCGTTCGAGAAACGCCGGTTCTTATTTAAATAATCAAAAGGGGGAGAAAAAAAACCCAACAACCAACCCGTAGTGACAAGACAGGGCAAACGTGCTTGCATGCAAGCCCCCTCACTTGTTCTACGTAGACTTCAGAGCAACACCATGCAGCATCCCCTTACGGGTGCAACCTGCGTGGCACTGCCGAATGTGGGCATGTGTCCCCAGCTCTCCTGTGCCTTGACTTTTATGTACTTACAGCAGGTAAGTTTGCTTAACTTTTCCTTTTCCTCGCAGTGCTTGCTTTGTCAGCATCGTTCGGGGGATTTGTAAGCGGGGAGGTATTTTTTGTGTGAATAGACTGTAGAAATGTCTCCCACCGTGTGGAGCGAGTGTTGTGCCTGCACTTAAGAATGTGAGAGTGAGTAGAAAATATGTTTTAACAGAGCATCAAGCATATCTTTTTGTGTTTTAGTGCTGGCTTATTTTATTTTTTTGCAGTGCCTCCATCGTTGCTGTTTATAGAAATCTAACACGGTACCGTGTCTGCGTTTCTCGTGGATGCTGGAGCAGACTTTCAGCCATAAAGGACTGCTCTTTATTCACTTGCAGACATAAATTATACTTCTAATGTAAATGTGCCCAATGGCAATTTTCTTTAAGCCTTCTTTGAAGACAGGAATTTTAAGTCTGTGTTAAAACATGCTGCTGGTTAAAGCCAAGCTGATTTTTAGTTCACAGGGAAAAAAATTATTTATAAAGATATATCTGTGCAGAGTACTTCTATCACTGGAGTATATTGGACTGGGCTTAAAAAAATGTTTGGGTATCAGCAAAACAATACCAATTTCTACTCAATTTTGAATTATTTTTATAAAATTTAATTTCATTTTTGCTTAGAGGGTCTTTTTTAAAGTATTTCCTCCCCCTCTCTCTTTCTATTTTTTTTCATATTTGGTACCCCCTCTCTGGTCTACCGTGAAATAACTGGATAATAACACATTTTTTTTTTAACTAGTATTTTGAAATCATCTTTGTATTCTACTCTATTTTATAACTGAGTCCACCATTACAGAGTCATCTAGTAAGTGTGTAGAGCCAAGACAGAAATATGTTATCATGCAAAAAAGATTAATCCTGTTTATGCTGTTACTTCTGTTGAAACTTCGGGGGGAAAAATATTCGTATGCTTACTGTAATGAATAGGGGCATTCAACTTCCCCTACAACAGTTTCTGTGCATATTGACTTCCCTGAAAGTCTCTAACTTTATTTCCATATTCACAAATGCCTGAAAGATGTAGTACGGTATTTCTTTTTGCTCCTAAAGATTAGATAAAGTAGATTTAAAGCTTATTTTTATTTGAGAACATTTGTTTTTCTTTTCCTGCTGAAAGAAGAGAGCTCCAGTGTTTCCAGGATATAAACCCTTCTGGAGATCTTTTTTCTCGTGTAGTGTAGTATAAACCATTTCTGACTTCCAGCTTGGGAGTGCATAATAACAGATTCTTGCATGCGCCCTAGATTATCCATGTATGTGGGAGGGATTCGTATGTCTGCAATTAAAATTTGCATCAGATAAATATGATGTATTTAAATTTCAATCATTTGCATGCCATAACTAAAATGTGTGTTCTTGGTAGCTCTGTATTCTGGATCTGTTTTGGGAATGGCATTTATGGATCAGCTTTTAATGACTTGTGCACTTGGTGGTTATACACAAAATGTACTCCTGTGTTTTGTTCTGGATTTGTTCTTTTGAGTTTGTCAAACAACAATTTGTACGTTAAAGATAGAGCTTCTGAAGGGAAAAATGGGGATGAAGGTGAGAGGTCAATATGGCCACACAAGGAGCTGATAAAGGATAACATAAAGATGGGGTTGGGTGCTGTAATAACCTTCCTCAGTGAGATATTGCAGTATCATTATGCAAACACATCTATGGCATGGCACTGCTTTAAGGTTTAAGGAACTGTGCAACTCTAATGAATACTTTAAAATAGGGAATTCAATTGCATTTCTTCCATTCGAGAGAAAGATGAGAAGTGATTGCTAATGCACTTTTCAAAGCGCTATATCTAGTGGATAATTTTTAACTCTTTAAGTGGATTAACTGCCACACTGAAAGTATTTTTTTTAAAGTGTTTGCTTTCTCATCTCCTTAATCCTATTGTCAGTTTAGAATCCTTCTGCCTGTACTAATCACAATTATATAATAGGTTGAAAAGTCTGCTAAATTTGTGATGAAAATTGTGGCAGGTTCAAAATTCTGTGCTTGTTGCTTCTTTTGATTGCTGCTTGACATTTTAGTTATTCTGAATTCCTAGAGAGTCAGATAATCATCTTCTTAATTCAGATATGATCTACTATTTTATATATTTGGTTAAGTATTTCTTTAGAAACAATACTACTTTATCTCAAAATTATCCAGGCAGAGAGGACTGAGTTGACATCACCTGCAAAGCCAATGTAACATGGTTCTAGTTTTAAACAGTAAAGGATAAGAAGTGGTTTATGCTTTGGAAAAACATTAATAAACTTTTACCATGACAATCTACTTGGGTTTTTCTGTTTTTCCCCATCTGATAGTTTAGAGCACACCTACAAAAATACTTGGTTTGTATGTTTAGTGCAAATATCATTATTTCAGTGAAACTGTAAATGTATTTCTCTCTCCATCAAGTTGTCTATCGATCTTAAATACAGGTAACCTAAAAGCTTTATGTGGCAACTTAATAACTAGAGAATCCCTCCTGCCTCTGGAACCTGTGACCAGCAGTAAATAGACATTATGTGAAGCTATTGAGTTGCTTTTTGGGTTTTTTCCTCTAATAATTGTACTTCAGGTATATCTATCTGCTCACTTGCACCTGAATTAAAATGAACTCAGACATCTGTATTGCAGCTGAGTTCTCTCTCAGTTGTTAAACTTTGCTTCCTATGTAGAACTTATGATAAGAATTATTCTTTTTTTGTGTATTTATATTGGTGTTCTGTCATGTGCAAGTTTTATGATTGGATGCTTGTCTTTCTTGAAAGACTGTGAAAGGCATTACATTCTTCTCAGGATGGGCAAGCCAGTCTTTTTGTCAGTAAATATTTATTTATCCTCAAAGCCACGAGGATGGTGTTTTTCTGTGGAGCTGTATTAACTGTTTGAGAAAATCTGTGTTTCGGTAGTCATTTAAAATTGGCCATTATTTGTGAAACTAGCATCGCTTGGTCAGTTTGTTTAGTATAAATGGAAAAACTGTTTTTCACAGTGTACCAAAGAAGTCTCTACTACTTTTTCCAGGGTTAGAAACTTGACTGTTTGCTCTGATATCTTTTGCTGTTCACATGTGTCTAATGTTTTAAGACCTAAGTGAGGAACTGATTTTTTTTTTTTTTAAACAGTTTATGCTTAGAGGATGCTTTACATAAAAATATTTTAAGCTTAATTCTTGAAAATGAAGTTGAAAATAAATAAAGAATGGAGGCCTAGGTCATGTTATAGATTAACTTTCAATAAGATACTCACTTGAAAAAGCCAACAAAAACTGAAGAATTCTTGAATTAGTTACTTGAAATAGTCTGAAATTATGTGTGTGTTCTCTTAATAAGATGCTTCTAAGTATGGAAATCCGGAGTGAGTTTTCAAACAACATCAAAACCAGACTGGTTGTGTCAGTGGCAGCAATGAACAGGCAGAACGTGGGGCTTTGCCTTGAAGTTTTCCCTGCGTCACTGCGAGGACAGGGTCAGCTGGGAAAGTGAGGATGCCTTTGGGTGAGAATTGTCCCTGGTGTCAATAAAGATACAGCAGCAGGGAACTTGGATTTGTAGTGCACCCTATCTTTTTGTATTATTTGATGGTGTTAGAAACAGCTGCATACATCTGTTTTCTTCTCTTCTTCTTCTTAATATGACACATCAACACAAAACCCAATTTCTGACTGCAAATTTACATCAAGTGCTGGCCTGAGGTAGTTTTTGCAGCAGAATGTTTCCCACTGGTAAATTGGGATTTTTGGATATATTAATGAAGGCTTAGTTTTGTTAACTGGTGTTTTCCTGTGGTCTGTGCTTTCCTGGACGTGGCGTTATCCCGTTGGTATTTTCTGAGTAAATTAACAAAATGAACTGTTCTGAAACATCACGTAATAGTCTATGTCATCGTGTACAGTGCTGCTGTCATTCTTTTAAAATTGGTAATTTCTTTTTTTCTGTTTAATGATGATAGATGTGCTTTGTTTTAAATAGTGAAGTGGATTGTACAAAGGGTAATTCCTCTTAAATGGAGCAATTGCTCATAGTGGACATTCACAGATCGAAAACAATTGAACTGAAACTTCAATATCAACCTTTGCTGTCTTTAACAAAGTAGTTCATGGTACAGTTCTCATATCAATGATGAAAAGAATCCACCATGAAAACAAAGCAGAAACCAACAAAACCTCCATCTCTACCCCAGCTATTCCATTACTGCTTGCATGGTAAATTAGTGTAATTTTATTTGGGCCTTAAGCATTATGGCTATGGAGAAAAGCTGAATTCCCCTCTCAGTTACTTATGTCATGCTTCTGGATCTGATGATTTATAGGAGTCTGAAAGACTTTTTATCACATTCTTTCTTCATGGCTTAATTCAATGTTGATTTATTTGGTAGCATTTTCAATTGATGTAGTCAATAGTGTCAATAATGGAATAAGGATTAGAACAGATTATCTTTGTGCTAAAATTGTGTAAAGAATTGAAATGGATGAACAATTCAAACAAATCCTGGATACAGTTTAAATTTTTTTAATAGAGCAAAAGCATGTCAATTGCTGAATGCCACCATTGCAGTTAGAGTTCTAAGTGTCTGGTTTTTGCATTTAATACTTCAGTGACTCTTCAAAGGTTCAGGTATGTCAGTTGAATTCAATAACTGATGTTTTATGATGACACCGTTTAAACCAATCATGAGAACACTGCCTTTCTTTGCCTGGGCCATTTATAGCACTCACTCACTCCCTGGCTCTCCTGTAAAATCAGTTAATCTGACTTCAGTTCTTGAAAATTTTAAGCATCTGTTAGCTTACAAATTGGAGTCTCTGCACGATTTTGTTCCTCTCTCTGCTATTTCATGGCAATTTTCATGTGAGAATGCACAACCTCTGCCTATGAGTGCAAAGAAGTCCACGGTACTAATGCTCACTCACCATCTGTTTTTCTTACAGCCGGGCCTTGAATAATTGTCCAGTAGCTGATGGACTGAGGGTAGGCAATATTTTCAGGGTTTTCTGATTCATTTAACCAGCCTGGCTGCCCCAAGAGAAACACACTGCTTGTTTATTCATTTGTGTAGGGTAAAAGCCTGGGCTATGTCAGACGAATTATAGTCCTGTGTTGAAATAAAAAAGGAGCTGCCGTGGAACACACGATATCCTGTGGATGCAGCTGTACCTAAGGGGGCAGTGTGGCACTCCCAGGGAATTTCAGAGCATGAATGAAGCAGACCTCAGAAGGTGGGAGTGTAGCTGTTGCATCCAGGAGCGCTGCTCATGCGGGTGTGAGGAACGATGTCTTGGCGTGCTCTTGCTCCCGAGCAGGGTAAATCAGATAATTTGGTATTCCCCACTGAACCTGGAAGTTGGTGTTTGAGACTCCACCTGTGTTTCGAGCCCAATTTCCATGTTTACGTCTCTTTTGTCTGCCAGGAGCTGCTTTGTTGTTGTGCAGAGGCTAATGAGAAGTGGCTTAGAGATCAAGAGTTGTAGCAGCTCTCGTTGTGAACAAGAGCTGGTTTGGGGCATTTAACTCCAGCCTTGTCAAACAAGGTCAGTCTCTCACAAAAGCGAGAGGAGGTGCTTCAGTCAAGTACTCCCCTCTTTAAATACTAGAAGCAGGGGGGAACAACCGAGAAAAGAAAACCAACTCCAAACACAAAAACCCCTCAAGGAACCAGAAGAATCAGTTAAGAAGGTTACCTGCTGCTTGGGACTATAAGAGCAAGAGCAGTTGCAAGGAGCTTCCATGTGACAGGAGCAGGTGAATATTTTTTGGCTTAGAAATATAGATTTTTCTAAGTGAGATCTTTGAACATTTTAAAACACTTTATCTGAGAAGGGATGGCTGTATATTCTGTTGTGAGCTATTTGTAAGTTGTCCCAGTTTATTGATATTTGCTAAATATGTATATGGATGGGTATTTTCTGAAAAAAATATGTGGTGTGGTATTTTATGCCAAGGAAAGTGTGTGGTGGTTATGTAAGCAGGGGTTTTTCTCAGGGCAGCCAGTAGATATTTCAGTTTGTTTAGATTTTATTTTTTTTACCATAGCCATTCAAAACTAGGCTGACTTTTTTTGGTTTTCAATGTGTGTATTTCTCAGTTGGTAAACAAGTAGTATGATCATGTTAATATTAATTCTGCTTAAGATGTTTTCCAAGTATTTAATAGGTGGTGTAAATGAAAGCGATAAAAATTGTGACACTGGAATTTATCACCTTGTTTTATAGAGTTAGAATAATGTTAGTGGAAAGGAGAAGTCAACACCCTCTAAGAATCCTTCAAGCTTTCCTGCCTTTTAAAGGTGCATGTGCGATTGATTTATCAGTTCTAAAGTGTGATGTGCAGTGCAAGGGCTCTCCTGAGGACCTCCTGTCATTCCTTTGCTGGCATTGCTCATTTCCCTCCGAGTCGCCTGGTGCAGCACCATTGACTTCTTTTACATTTTGCTTCCCCTCCCACTCTGTCAGTGCAGCAGCCCAGTGAATTTAATTAGAGAAAATAGCATATCTAATGTCTGTGCTATCCTGACTAGTTGTAGTTGGGCCTTTGGTCTTTTGCACTGTAGCAGGCTCCAGCTGTGGAGAGATCTCGCTGTGTTTTGATCCTGCTCGCTCTCCTTGTGTTGAACACAGGCAGAATCAAAATTAGATACTGTAGTAAGAGCTGAAGTGTTCAGTGAATTATTTTTTGTTCACAGTGAGTCACTGATTTTTACTTTTTCCTCCAGATATAGAAAGAAAGGCTGTGGTACTTCAAAATTGAAATAGTTAAGATGTTCAGGTTCTCATGAATAAGAATGCAAGTGCTTTCATCTTAGACCATCTGTAAATTTACCTTTTAACCTTTATTTCAAAACACACCAAAAATTATTGGTCTTCTAACTATAACATCTTGAAGAGGTTTTTTCTTCGTAAGTGTATATCAATTTTATACTGTTGCCTCATGTATATTTGTGGTTTGTGCATCTCCTTGTAGTTCTAATATGCCTTGCCTCAACTCCTTACTGATTTGCACTAATATTTATTATGATTATGTAATTTTGAAATTTATTTCTTTGGTTTTGCTTCTTATAGCATTTTGGTTTATAGCAATCTTCATTATCTCTGTTGTGGATAGTAAGTCGTGTGTGCATGAAATACTTAATTACAGATATTGATTATGGGCATGAAGCATAATTTACGACCAGGAAAGGTAAGAAGTTTTAAAATATAAGCTCATGATTTCTTAGTGGCACTATCATTCATGAGGCAGTGTGAAATTAAAGTATTTCTTTGAAATAAATCACAGTAAGCGTTGTAAAGGGAGGAAAAGCACTGTTAGAAGTTCTCCCTGAGAACTTAATTTTGCCAAAACAGAGCTAGTGTGGAAATTTGGGGGTGTAAAGAAGTTAGGCAACCCATCTATCCAAGAGTGTCCCCTCCTTAAGCTTTTTTCCTTGTCATGTATTAGTCCTGTCTCCGGGATGCTACATGGCTGCATGGCTCAATTAATGCTCTGTGGCAGGAGGAGGAAAAAAATGTCTCTGTCTTGTCAGAAGTGAAGTTATTTACTTTCAAAAGCTGACAGAATAGCACTGCAGGGGCTTCATTTATTTCCGTTCAGAATGTCATTATTGTGTAATGCAGAGGGACTCCTGCATGCATTGCAGGCTTATTCTTGTAATCTCCAGTCTGCTGGATGGCTGCAGGAGTGTAAAATGGCCCACTGGAACGTTTCCCTATTCTGACTTCAGCTTGTTCACTTTTACAAAACAGCATTCCCAGTGTCTGGAATATTTACTGTTTCGATGGTGATAAATTGGTTTGTCGGCGGTGCTGATACCTTTGGAATCGTGTCTGGCCTGGCTGGGAGACTGATTGTACCCTCAGTTACCTCTGTAATGTGTGTCATTTTCCCTGATGGGGAGCATATGGTTTGAGACTGCTTTTTCAGCATTCCGCTGTCTGTCATGCTCTTTAGTTTTTACCAAGTCTATCCCCAAAAGGAATATTTTAGTGCAGAATGTTTTATAAAGGTTGCTTGCTATTTCATCTCAAAGTTTGGAAAAACATTCAACTTTGCTGCTGTTGTTGTGTTGCACGTACTTCAGAGGCAAGATAAGGAGCTTTGATAATCTCTACCCAAGTTCGGCGTGTCTCGCTGCAAAAATGTAGGAGCGTTCAGAAACTGCAGTTCCAAGGGGTTTGGTTTATTTTTTTCCTTTCCCTTTGATACCATCTCTTCCAGCTTCACTTGGAATACCAGCCTTGGAACATGCACTTCAAATTGCCTGTTGCTCTTTGGAAAGCTTTTTGGTACGCCGAAAGTAAAAACACTGAAACAGAGGAGTTCAGGAGTTCCTGTGCCCTTCTTTCTGCCTGCTCCTAAAATAAATAAATAAATGCTCCAATAGGAAAGTACTTCATTTGGAGAGGACTCACCTTTTTACTGATGGTTGCTTTATTATTTTTTTGAGGGTAAACCCTCTTTCATTGGATTTTTTTTCTTTTTCAATTTTTTTCTGTTTAGAGTGGTAAGCTAAAAATTGTTAAAATGCCAAATTCATTCGTTAGTACTGGATTTTATTTGCACACAACCTGTCTTTAAATTAAGGTAAAAGGATTCTGCTTCTAAATGGGCTTGCTTGCTTCTTTCCTGCTTTTCTCCTCCTTTTATTTGCAGACATAAAATCCAATAAATTTCTATTGCAGTTGCTGGGCTTGGGGGAGAAAAAGGAGAGGAAAAGTACAAAGCTATTGGGAAGCGTCAAACACGGCGAATGATGAAGTACATTTCATAGCAGCCAATTCCAAGCCCAAAATCCCTGTTGTGCAGGAAGGCTCCCCAGCTCACACAGGAAATTCAGCCATTGCACGGCAGAGTATTAATGATTTATACACCCCGCACCACTGCTTTTGTTCCCTCACAGAGCCAGGGTGTGTTAATAAAGGAATTTCAGGGAAAAGGGGCCTGGCATGCTGAGTTGTTTTGCTCAGTGCGGTGGACGCTGCCTCATAAATCAAAGGAATTTAGTGCTTTACAACCTTTCAGAGCTGCTGAGGGTTGGTGTTTTTTTTTTTCTTTTTCTTTTTTTAATCTGATACACCTAGGAATATTTTCATTTCTTTTCTATAAAGAATGAATGAACTACTGGATGAGATCTATCTCAGCTGTTTTAGGGTTGATTGGTTTGCTTCACAGTGGCATTATACTTCCATTTGTTTTCCATTTAGATTTATGCTTTATGGTGTTGTCTATGGAAGGAGACTAGCATGTTTTTATTACCATAAAGAGATGCAGATCACATTATATTCTGGCTTGTTTCTTAGAAATAACTAAATGAAATATAAAGGCAAAATACATTTGCAGTAAACAAAGCAGTTTTATTTTCTTTACCTAAAATAAATAATAACACTTATTAAATCATTATTTTAAAATAAAAATATCTTTTATTAGCAAAACTAATCTTCTATGTTTTCTACAAAACACCTGAGTGATAATTTTTGGACTTGCTTTTTGTGTTTGGAAACTTTGTTTCCTAATAGTGACTGCAAGATTAGGTGCTTAATTTTGTATTGACTTACATAATTATCCTTTTCAAACAGTGGATCAATATTGAGACCATGAAAGAAAATATGTATCTACATTTGATTATAGAAATGAAGATAAAGAAGGATTTTTTTTTTTAAAAGTACTCTGAAATTTTGGTGTGAACTAGAGTATTAAATAATGTTACGGGACATTGTCCTAGCAAAAAACCCACTTGGCTGGATAGTTATGGAACCTCACCTTTGCTTTCCATTGCCTCTTTAAATTGGTTGGGAGAGAGACTAGAAAATAATTTCAGGGAATGTGTTTTGCAATTAAACCTGGTTTTCCATGGGAATCTGAAGCCTTTACATTACACAGCAGGCACAGTGCTTTTAGTCTGTTTGGATCATTCAGAGTCAGAGATTCAGGGACCTTTTCTTACAGAAAATGCTCCTCTCCTGTCCTGGCTTGGTCACAACAGAAAAGGTGATTCCCTCTGAGCTTTGTGGGAGTCATCAATGTGGGGATCAGTATTGCAGAAGTTAGCTACTCAATGCTGAGAGGAATTCTTTCTTTGTAGTTTGTTTTGTGGTCTGGAGGCAAATAAATCCCTTCCTTTCCATTTTCCTCCCTGGTTTAAATATCCCAGATTAATATAAGGCAGGTGCCCAGTAAATGAGGTTTATGTTTATAGAGCAGCATTGCTGGATTTGTTTGTCCTCCATTATTTGGGTGCGTGAGTGTTTCATTGTATTTAATTATGTCTGTGAGGCACAAGACAACAGTCAACATCTGCTCTATTGTTGCCGTGGTTTACAGATAGCTTTGATGAGTTATTAAACAATCTATTTTTCAAACAGCAAACAGGGAAATAAGCTGCACCCATATTATGTAATTTTGAAAAGGTACATTATGTAATTAGTTGTCTAGTATTTGCACGCTAATCTTTTGTTTTGGTTGAATATATGCTATTCCATTTTAAAAAATGTCATGATCCTTGGAAGATTTTATTTCATAGTGAATTTCTGGTTTCTCTAGGGGTGGAGTTGATTTTCCCACTACTAATTCGATTTCACCATACGTTTCATATTGAAATAACGCATCTGAGTTGTAAATGCTAATACAGAGATTAGAAATGTGCATTAACTTTCATTTATTACTGAAACAGCTAGTGACAAACTATTACTACAGAAACATCAGTTAGCTTGAACTATCTTTGAGTCAAAGTTTGTGCTTTTAGCAGAGCATCAGTTGGGGCAGGCAAGGTTCAAACTGCTTTTTCTCTGTTGGGTCTCCCTCAGGGCAGAACATCCCTTAGTACTCCCCGGGCAAGGGAAGTTGTACTGTACGAGCAGGGAGATAACTGTAGAACTTGACTCTTGTACAAATGGATTTCCTGATGGAAAAGTGCTTGTTTATTCATCTGCTTTTAATTTCATTTTGTTTTAATGTACCTGTCAACTGTTTTCAGTTTCTTTATGTAACACTGATATCCACTATACTGTATCTGGATGCATTAAAGCAAATCGCTGAAAGATTGCAACTACCCAGCATGTGATTTGTTTTTGCCTCAAAATAAAGTGTAGAAGAAAATGTTCCAGACACAAATGATGAACAGGTCCTAAAATTAGACTTTCTGTAGCTTTTATCATTGCAGAAAGTCACCTATTAAAAATGTTTGAGAACATGAGTCTGTAATATTTTCACGGCTCCTGAGCTGCTGCTGCCCACAGTTCTAGAGCTGCAGCTCGCTGGGGTTGCTTCTGCCAGCTGCACTTTGAGGCTTTGGAAATGTTGTTAATCCAAAGAGCCTGATTTAGGGACGCAGGTTTTCCTTGGAATAAAGTGGTTCAAAACCCTTTGAACACGAGCTCAGCTCTGGTGAGGTCTCACCTGGAGCTCTGCATCAGCTCCGGGTCAGATTGCCCTCAGAGGGTGTGCAGTGTCCATCTCTGGAGATATTCCAGAACCAGCTGGACACAATCCTCTGCCTGGGCTCTGGGATGGCCCTGCTGGGACAGGGAGGTGGCACCAGATGAGCCACCAAGGTGATCAGAGAGATGAAGCACCTCTGCCCTGAGGAGAGGCTGAGAGAATTGGGATTGCTCAGCCTGGAGAGAAGAAGGCTTTGGGGTGACCTCAGTGTGGCCGTCCAGTGCCTGAAGGGAGCCTACAGGAAAGATGGACAGAAACTTTGTGTGAGCATGGAGTTACAGGCCAAGGGGGAAGGTTTTAAACTGAAACAGAGTAGGTTTAGAGATGTCAGGAAGAAACTTTTTACTGTGAGGGTTGTCAGACCCTGGCACAGGTTGCCCTGTCGCTGCCCCATCCCTGGAAGATTTCAAGGGCAGGCTGATGGAGCTCTGAGGAAGCTGTTTTAGTGGAAGGTGTCCCTGCCCATGGCACGGGGGTTGGAACTGGATAATATTTAAGGTCCCTTCTAAGTCAAATCATTCTATGATTCTATGAACTAAACTATCCCTTCTATATGCATAAAGAACCTAATTCAAAGGTAGAAATGTATAAAAAGCGTGATTACTGGGAAATTTATGTATCCTAACAGGGTAGGAGTGGTGTTCCGGGTGCTTGTTGAAATGTCATTTTGCAAAATGGCGATAATTTTTAGCATAGAATGAAGAGTCTTCACTTCTTTTTATGCAAAAGCTTGCTAGAAATACCTCATAATCTTCCTCTCATCTACCTGAAATCAAAACAGGGATTTCAAATCTGTTCCTTCTAGTGTCAGTCGATGCTCCTCAATAGATGAGGAGAATTACTTTTGCAGTTTTGCCGTATGAAACTCAAACAGGAACTTCTAATCACAGTTTCGTAGGAAATGAAGGAATGCCAGGGCACTGCTTTTTGTAGAGTGATTTATTTTCAAGGTGCTTCCAGAAACCTGCTGTGGGCAGGGAGGAACTATGGGTTTGCTTGTTTTATTTTTTATTTTCTGTAACATCTATTACCAAGTTTGGTAGGGTGTGTCTCTTAGGAAGTGCTGGCTATAAACAAACATATGTGTTTGTGTACGACCAGACAACCCAGGCAGGTGTCTCCAAAAGCCTGCGTGGGAATGAAGCATTCACGGGATTTTTTCTGGCATGCGATGCAGACATGGATTTTCCTGGGTGAGAAAAGCAGGATTAGAATTTCCGCTGGGGTAGATCAGTTTATTGACTTCTGCTGAGAATGTTATCCTTGGCCTTGCTGTGAAATTAATGCATTCGACAGTGAATGTGCATTTTCTGTCGTGGTGTTCTTGTATATTTTGCTCAAAAATAGTTTTAAGTGTTTATTCGCACTAAAATTGTACAAGTCGTGTGTGTCCATTTCCAGAAGAAAATGAACTTTGGAACTGCTTCATGAAAACTCCAAGGGAAACCTATTTTCAGCTTTATTAAGGAAGCTGAGTTACAGCAGACAGCATCTGATCTGTGAAAGTGATGGGCACTGGTTACTCTCAGAGCTTCACAAGGAGTTAGGCCTGTGGAGCACGAAATATTTCAGTGGTTTCTTTGTCTGACCTTAAAGGGCTCATTAGGGCTGAAGAGTTGAGGATAAATCAGGAAATTTAGCTGCTTTACCACAAATGGCCAAATAGATCAGTGGAAAACAACAAATACTGTTAGGCAGTAGAACTGGATCACACAAGCATCCAAGAAGGGGGCTGTGAAGAAGACCTATCAATAAGAAAAAAGATAAGGTAATTATAAAAACCTTTGAAAATAATTTCTGTAAGAATTCCCTAGTCCCAGTTGATTCATTAATTATCCTGAAATCTGACAGTTCTGTAGAAGGAGCTATGTAGTGCTTTTCTGTCAGTGCAATGCGAGAGAGATGTTCCAATAATAGCATTTATAATCCAGAGTGCAGAAGTCAGGTCTGTCTTATCAACCTCCTGTACAGTTCATGTTTGAGCAACTCAAATTAAAGCTTGTAGGGAAATATTACATTTCTTGGTTTTATTTGTTCCTGGTGTGCAGTCACGTGTATTTTGGTGGTTTACTTCTTTACTAAATAGTATCAGACATTTCATTTCTTCTGGTTAGGAACACATCACTATTGAAAAAAATTTGGAAGAAGGTAAGATGCTCTCAGTCAAAAAGTTTGAGTTCAGTTTTTGATATCTGATCTCCTGGTCTTGCACTGCAGGAGAATTGACAACTTCTGAGGTCTTAGAATGAGTCTGCTTACTCTTTGTCTTATTTCTTGAAGCAATAAAAATCTTACTAATATCCAACTAATAACTTGAGTATTTGCTAAAGTATTGTTTTCAATTAAAAAAGAAATAATCCTCTTTTGTTTTCCTTCTCTGCATTAATTTATCCCAGTCCTTTGCTGGGCCCCTCCAAGGGCACTGACAAAGGTTGATGAAAACCTGAATGAAGGTGAGATTAAACAGACCATTCTTTCAGTATTCCTTTCTAATTTCAAATGGAATTGACCAAAAGTAAGAAAAGAGGGTGGCAAGAAAGGTTTTTGCCATCTGGCACTGATACAACAGTGTTCCGGTTTTCTGGTCTTAGGTGTTTTCTCTCCTCTTCTGTTATTCTGAGCGTGATCCCCCTAGGTTTACATTGTCCTAAGAAAATGGTGAGAGATAACATTAGAAATCAATTATTCCCACGAATTTAATACCCGCTGTGGTTGCTGGAGAATATTTAGGACTGGAATGTGTAATGAATAAGTAGAATATTTTTAATAGGTCTTAGGGGAGGGGAGAGAAGTAAATCCATGATGTGATTCTTTCAGATGAGGTCTGTTTACTGTGTTACCAGGAGGCTTTCTTGAGGCTTAATCCAGGGAATTTTGTTCTTCCAAAGCAGTTCTCCTGCGAACCAGCTCTTGACACAGAGGTGCCTGCTGGTAGTACCAGAGCAATCCCAGACATGGGTCTGGCTTCAGTCACAGAGCATCAGGCTTGGGGGCAGAGGAGATGTGACTATCCCAGGAAAAGGCAGGGTTTAGCTTGGCCGGGATAGCCAAGGGTGGGAGCCCACATTGGAGCTGCTGAACATGGCATTAGGTGTGTCTCCAAACATGGGCATTAGGAAATGGCTATGAGACTGTATTGACTTCAGACATTAAGTAGCAATGAAGTTGAAAAAGCTTGCTTAGCTTTCTGCCAACCAGATCTGGAGGCAAACTTCCTATCAACTGAGCTTTCTAATGCTTTCAGCCAAATCCTGCATGCTTTCAGCCTGCCTCAGATGCTCCTTGCTTGTAGCTCTTGGCTAAACTTTACTACTTAAACTATTGCTAGTGTCTTGAATAGAGCTGAATTATGGCTTACATTACATCTAATGCCTTCAAGTCTTGATGTTTTATCTCTTGAAAATATGACGCTTGTCAGTAGTGAACAGAAATTCCCTCTGATCCGTTTAAAGACCTATAGGGACTTTATTATTTTGGGGTTTGAATTGGTTGTTTCTGCAAGGCACCCTGCTCACTTAGGATATCTACCCTATGCTGGTTTCTGCAATCAAACCATTGCACTTGGCATGGTAGGGTGCTCGAATGATGTATTTATACAGGCAGGAGGCAGGGTTTAATACCATCTCATGATTCACTATGCAGTCCTATTAATATGAACTTGACTCGGGGGAATAAGTAGCTGTTACTTGTCAGCAAATCCTGAGTGTATTAAGGGGGTGAAGTTGTATTGAAAGATCCTCACAGTGATACTCTGCTGTTCCCAAGGGAAGCAAATGAAAACTGTACTTTGATGAATAATGAATGTGCTAATTGGGGTCAAGAAGAAGTCACAGCTTCCTGTGATACGGTAGTTAGAGTAGCCTGACTGCAGCAATAAAGAAGAGTCTGTTTGACCAGATTTGGCAATAAAAATATGTGACTGTCTGTCATTTCTGTCATCTCCACACAACTAAAGCCTGGGACGTGACAGTGATGATCAGGTGGTTTGTCACTTCCTCAACACAAGGTTGAATTCCTGGGATCCTCTTTTAGGCACATTGGTGCCAATAAGAGTAAGGCCATGAACTGATACTGAGACTGATTGAGTGTTCAAGTATTGCCAAAAATCCTGTGTGGAATGGATGAAGGTCTCTCATGGCATTGCTTGGGTATATCACTAGGATTCATTGAGTGGGTATTGATTAGAGTCAGTCTGTCCTTGATTTGCAAGGAAAAATGTGTTTGTTGCTGCTGGTCTGTATTTGCAAATGCATGTACCCTGAGGGGGAGATTACAGCCTGTTCTTACCTGCTAACAAAATACGAGCAAAAATACCTCTTCCTTGATCATCCTGTGTTCAGCACACAAAAGAGAAGAACAAATCAAAGAGATTAAGGGAGATATATGAAAGTATGATTCTAATACATATTTTGTGAAATATATGCATGTAACCTGACACTTTATTAAAGATGTACGTGATACTGCTTATCATTTGTGAAAGTGGAACATGTACATAATTTTCAGTAGTTAGTCTATGTAACTGCATGATATCAAACAAGGGTGAGATCTTGAAAGTGTTCTGTGGTTCATACAAAATTTTCTAAGCTGCTTAACTTCTCACAGATTGGAGGCTAATCTCAACTGGTTTAGAAAATGCAGATAATCTCAAGAGTAGAGGAGTGAAAGATGTCTGAAGTAGCCCAGAGATGGGAGAGAGTGTGTTCTCAAAGAGGCCAACAGGGAAAATTCAACTGATTTGGTACTGCTATCCAGCTGATAAGAGTTATGTAATAAAAGCCAGCATGGAACTCTGGAAGAGAAGGATAACAGCGCAGTGCTCACTAAGGCAGAAGAAACAAAGTGCAGAACTTTGTAACACATCTTCAGTGCTGTGAATAAGTGGTGATGTCTGCATGTCAAAATCAGCTCTTGGTACTTAAAGCAACAGTGTTTTCTTCCAGTTTTGCACCTAAATTTGAGTGATCCAGTATAATTGGAGGCACACAGAGAAGCTTTCCTCACAAATAGAATTGTACAGGGCCATGGAGGTGTGTTCCACCACTTTTTGTAGCTTTAGGAGACTGTTTTCTGTCTGGCACCTTGCAGGCCTATGTCATCCTTTCTCCTTGTGCAGTGCAGAGCACATTAAATAACCGAAGTTTCCAGACTCATCCTGCTTTAATTTTGACACAAATTCTGGGATAAAAATCTGGTTGTGATCCAGCATCTTTCTCATTGGAATGATAGTGCAGCTGAGTCAAAAGGCACCTATAGCTATCTGTTTTTTCAGTGAGTAGTCATTCACAGATTGTTATCGGCTTTTGTGCCATGATATGTAGAGATGATGACAGGTCCTCACGTTTATGTGGTAGCCCAAGGGAAGTCCGGGCACAAAGGGATCCCTAAACTCCATTTTTAACCTGCTCCTTCTCTCTGGCATACATTTATCACCTATGTAAGTGAATGTGTCTTGCGACTCACTGAAGAGTAAATCACTCTCCCTGCTGTCAGGGGACAAATACTTATCTGTAGCAATCCAGTCTAAGCAGGAACTGAGGATTTCCAAGGATGTAGCAGAGGGCAAGCCTTGCCTTCAAGAGTTCTGGAAAAAGTGAAGCTAAGTAGATGTATATCTTTTAAGTGTGTGTGTGTTCTTTTATATTGCTGCCATTGTGGTGAACTCCTCGTAACAGATGCAAGTCTCTTCAAAGGAATTTATAGTCTAAGACGGATTGAAATGTAGAGCTGACCTGCAGATGAACAAGGATATTTTTTATCACACCCCTGGGCAGTCAGTTCATCCCCCAGTCAATGTTTTTGTCTGGCATTTTGGCAAGAGGAGGTTTCATGGGCTGAAAGAGGATGTTCATAGGCACTTATAGAGAGTCTTACTCGGTATCAGGCAATTTCAGGAGAAAGCAGCGATGCCATTTGGAGTTTGGTTAGCACAATATTCGAGGCAAGACAGAGAGGATATTAATCTTTCCATTGCTGACAGTTGTAGCTTGGGCAGGAACAGGCTGAAGTGAGCCTTTGCATAGGTGCTGACGAGTACTGGATAAAGGCAGTAAAAGGATGTGTGAGAAAAGAGAAGTGATCTTTGTGGGAGCATTCCAAAGTAACTATGACATTGTTTAGCCAGTGGGATACTAGAGCAGCCCATGACTCAGTACACAGCTCTGACAAAAAGAAAAAACGCTAAGAGTTAGTGAGCCTAGAGAAAAAGGATTGACTGTATACTCAGACCAGCATTTACTGATAGATTGCACTTCAAAAGTTGCAAGGCCAATTGGCCTACAGGGCAAAAGCCTTGATTTCTCTAGGGCTACAAAGAGTTTCCCAAATATGTTTCCCAAGTTTTTGCTTCCGTATGAAGTGCTTATATTTGGCAGGACTGTAATTATTTATCTTTATTTACCTTTGAAATTTCCAAACTCACTATCATTGCATACTTAGAAGAAAAAGACTAAAATCTGAACTTCAGTGGGACTGAAGCATTGTTGCTTTTTGATTGAAGAATCAGCTGGGTTCATCCTGACCTGCTGCTAGTTTTTAACGTGCTCCTAAGAGCTAATGTAACTGTTAGAGGGTAATGTAATTTTTAAATGGGAACTTCAAGTTCAGAAGGAAAATGTGCTAATTCTAAATGTGCTGTATCCCACATGCTTGAAATAGATGGTTTCTCCCACTTGTAAAGAGTTTTTATACCCTTGCCGTTCTCCAGCGTGAGCTGAGATGCTTAATAAACTCACACAACTCTGACAACATCCACCATGCTAGTCATGAGGTCAGTAGGTATCTTTGATTTATATAGGTGACATTTTCTGCTTTAGAAGGCAGTAAAATGACTGTGGTTTGGTCCCTGCTATGTTTTGGATCTGCTGTTACGTGTGAGAGGAGCTGGCTGGGGAATTGGTACCTGGCACGAACAGCTCCTGCATGTCCTTCATGCGCAGGAGAGTGGAACAGCGAGCAGCTGAGGACAGGGGCAGCTCTGGATGGGGTTTGGTGCACTTGAAGAGCCTTTGGCCCTAAATGGCTTTTGCAGAGAGGTCAAAAGAGGCTTTGGAAGATGTGCAGCAGTTATAAAGTGTCAGCAGCTGTGCTGGGGAGGGTGGGGAAGATGTGCAGGACAGCATTTCTGCCTATCAATATTTCCTTTAAAGCCAGAGACAATCACCTTCGGCAATGCTAATCAACAGCAGCTCCCTTCTCTTTCAAAGCATGTGTGGTGCTGCTGTCTGGTAATCCTTTTTCAGAGAGTAATCTGAAGTTGCTGGGGATGAGGGAAATTCTCAGGAGAGTCAGAAACCAATTTATCCTTTCAGTTTTGGGGTTTCCTTTACCAGAAAACCACTGAGAAACCTTTAAGAGAAAACAGAGTGTTTGGAGGATAGGAAAGGTGGCCAGAAATGGGAGACTTGAACCTAAAGGAATCAAATATGACACAGTATAAGCTATGAAGAGGGTGCCAAAGTGGTATCTGAATTATTTATCATCTGAGGGATGGGAAGGTTAGGCGAGTGTTGGAAGGAAGTAGAAATTATTTGAAGTTCGTTGCTGTTGTGCAGCATTTGGAAGAACTATTGTTTGTGGTATTTTGAACTAGATACAGGCATTAAGAAGAATTAATTATTTGGCAGAAAGATGGTCTAAATAGATTACTTCTGTCAGAATCTGATTAGGGCATACATCATTGATTGGCTGATGACTGCATTGCAGGGATCTGCCTTTTCCAGGCATTGAGGCCCCAGGGAAGCTGCTAAAGTTTTTTTTGGGTTTTTTTTGGTTTTTTGGGGGGTTTTTTGTGTTTGTTTTTTGTTGGGTTTTTTTTGTATACCTTGCATCATAGCAAAACTTAGGCATCTACTTTCGCCTGGAGAAGTAGTTTGGTCATTATCTAATGTGCCATTTACCTCTTGTATGCAGGTGCAATCAAAACTCAGGCCTTTCTTGCATCATTTTCCTTGCTGTTCCTGAATGTTTAGCCCAGTTTCCAGGCATATTTCTGGCTTTATTTCTGTATCTGTGCATCTGTACTGTACAGCACTCTCTGTTTCCTTCCTATTTAAATGACTTTTTAGCAAGTCTTCAATGAAACTGCTATTAGAACACTCCTGTCAGTAGCTTCAGTTCTGTGCTAAAACATGTGATTGTGGTATTAGACTGCTGGGCCTGGAATACTTACGAATTTTGTGACCTTCTGCTCCTACCCTACCTTACTATGCTCTTCACCTTTAAAACCAGTTTTTCATGAATAAAACCTGCCTTTTAGCAAAATTTTGCACAATTAAAACAAATAAGATTGTGCATTTTATTTGTGTGTATACATTTTACGTATAAAGCTAGTGTTCGTGTGTTTTTCTTGTTCTTTCCTCCTCTCTCATAGTGTTGGAATCAATTTTCAGTTTGAGAAAATCCATGAAAATTTTTAATGAAAAAAAAACAAGCTAACCAGGGTTTGGGAACAGCTAAAAGCAACATACCCTCCACAAGCACACTGAAAATGGCTTAGCATGTCATTTTTTTCCTCTAACAGCATTATAATTTTCTAGAATGTGATGGAAGTGAAAGCTGTATAGTTGTTTAAAATAGATGATCTCCCCTTTCCCACCCACACACAGAGTTAATTTTTTGCAGGGAGGAGGAGCCCTGGAGTAGGCAGGCAGTAAGTGCTGTCACCATGAGCACCATCAGAGTGCTCGATGTGGAGATGTGGACGTTCTGACCATTCTGGCTTTGCCCTCCCTAAAGTGTTTAGGTCCATGCTTGACCTGAATCATACTAAAGGTCCTGCTCAAGTGAAACAGAACTCTCAGCTTAATTCATACTCTCCTAGCTCATTCTCTCTGTCCTCACCCCTCTTAATGGTCAAATTTTATTTATTCAACATATTCTTGCAGACAGGAGTGGCCATTAATACTAACTAACGGTGAACTGTGAAACTGAAGTCAAATTTCCTTTTTGTGTGACTGGGAGGGAGAACAGTCGTATTGGTCTGAAGTGGTGGAGCTGATGCAGAGGCGCTGGCACGAGCCCAGAGCTTGGCATGGGGTGGGGACATGAGTAAGCACTGCCGTACTTGTGTGGCTCTGATTCACAGAGGGTTGTGCGGACTTCGGTAGCTGCTGCACACATGCTCTTGCCTTTTGGTTGGTCTTAGAATTATGAGGCAGACATGGTTAAAGGGGTAAAAGGGTTTTACCTTGGTATTTAATAGGATCCTAGGTGCACAGGTCTGCAAAGGGTGGAACATGTTGAGATGCATGCACCATATAACGCGTATACAATTTTTATGGACTTTGCAAATTAGCATATTTGTTTAGGATTGTCTAATAAGAAGTTTAATAAACGAAGTAATATCTTTCTGTTCTAAGAATCTCCCTCCCCAGTGAGGCTAGAGCTCAGTTGACAAAATACGTTTTAGAGAGAAGGTTTCAATCAAGGTTGAAACCTTGAGTTTTGAGATAATATAGAGCTCACCAGCCTCCTGCTGCAAACGTTTGGTCTTTCTGCCTTACAGAGCCCCAAAACTAAGTTAGAATATCAGACTACAAAAATTATAAGCATGTAGGCTAAGGGTACAAGGAATATATAAAGGGTACAGAAAATGTAGAAATGGCATATAAAATATATAAAAGGGTATGTGAAAAAGAAAAGGTAAAAATCATCAGGCATCAATGGGACAGCATCACAGAGCCCATCCACCCAGTCAGAGTTTGGGTTGGAGTGTCACACACCTAGACATTTCCAAGCATGTTCTTTAGTGAGGCAAGTAAAGCAGCCTTGCGTTAAAACAGGTAACTGCGGTTTATTTTCCAAGGTTGATTTTGTATATTACTATCTGCAGTGTAGAAAATAGCAATGCTTCTTAGACATTTGGTGTTTTCAGTATTCTTGGATGTTTATGCTGCTTGCAAAGGACTGGAAGGGTCCTCCTGTAAGTTGCTGAGTTCACACTACCATCGCTATTTGCATCATATAATTGTCTGTTATAAGCCACCCTTTTTGGTAACTATGGATTTGGAAGGCTATTCTAGACCCTCGCTAGCCAAGACCAAAATACTTCAGAAAAACCCCCACCAAACTTGAAAAAATATTTTCAGCCTAAATTTATTCATAACTAGGTTTTTCTTGATTTTTGGAGCGTCAGGATTGTCCTTATCTTAAACAGACTCTTCCTCCTACTGTTTTCTTCCCTATTCACAGATTGCTTTGCTGGGATAAACAAATCAAATTTAGGTCCCTGTTGCCACATAGCTGTTCCATTCCCCTGAGCACAAAAAGGAATTTCTTTACCATGGTTGAATTTGAGTTTGACCTGTTTGTTTGGTTTTCTAAAATCTAATGTGGATGAAGATAACCGTATTCTATTGGAAGTACCTCTAAGAAATCAAGAAATTAATTGTGAATTACAATTAAGAAATACTGCTAATTTTCCTTTTCAGATTTGCATCTCAAATTCTCTAAACAGATGCAATGAGATCCTGCTTTTCTTCCTCCTGAGTTTAGATCTGAAGTTTCTGTTATTAGGAGGAGCATGATCTTGCATTTTGTATTATTGAATTCCTTCCCATTTCTGTTAATGCAACCCATAAGATTTAGCAGTTTTTTCTATGTAATATCCTTATCCTTTTCAGTCTTGACAGTACCTTCCAACTTTGTGTCATCAGGAAATTTCATCAGCAGGTTGCCTTGTGCCAAAATAATTAAAGAAAATGTTAAAAAAAAAAAAAAGTCCCAAAATAGATGACAGAAAAGCTTCCCTTGAGCCTGCGCTTCCCTGTACAAATCTTCCTCCTCAGGTTTTCTAACATCTTATCAAATACATACATGCTGAAACAAAAAACCTGCCAGGTATTTTACAGAGCAGTTTAACAGTCTGTATTTATGTCAGTTGTCCCACTGGAGTCATTTGAGTAAAGCTTGCAGAATCCATTTTATAATCTCCATTCCTGGGTGAAAGAAATCTGCTTTCTTTTCAAATGCAGCTCACTCTTCTAGATGGAGCAAATAGGCAATCGTTAAAATGCGCGGTTTTTTTGGGTTTTTGGGTTTTTTTAGAAATGAAGTACTTTTAAGTGAGTTGTGACTTCAACTCACTTTCTCACGCATACCTTTTGTTTATGTATTTCTGTGTGAGAGTTAGTGATTGGTTTTGTATTGGAATTTATGAAAATCTTTTGAAAAATATCCATGATGTATCAGCCTGCTTAATAATTAAACTGCAGAGCTCTGTGCCTTAATAAGAAAAGAGCAAGAAATTGGATTTATAGCTGAGCATAGTCAGATAAGCAGCGAGAACAGCATCATCCCCACCAGAAAAGTGAAGCGATTCTGAAACAGGAGATGCAGTGGGGTAAACATCACTTCATCATGTGACAATCGCTGGCCTCACTGGCAGCTTCTGCAGAGAGCATCCCCGAGGGTCACAATTCCACAGCTAAAGTTAGCAGTGGGGTAAGGCTGACGGTGGCCAGGGCCAGCAGGCAGCTGCTGAGGGACAGTTCTAAATCCTGCAGCACGGCTGCCGTGATACACAAGAATCAATTACTGAAAGCCTTCCGCAATGGTCAAAATGTGACATTAAATAATTGAGTATCACATCAAATCTTGTCTGCAATTAGTTATCTGGAAAAGTAATTATGCAACAAAATCAAGTAGCTGGAATTAGTGGTGTGAAGCACCCTGGTTATTCAAAGACTGTAGGAGATTTTTTTTTTTTTTTTTTAAATTTCATTTGTAACATGAAGTTGTAAGTACCTAACTAATTCTTTATTGAAATAAAAAAGTCATGCTCAATTGTAATTCTTGTCATTAGTTACATCTGCAATAGAAGATACATAGCACATAAAACAGGTATTAATGACTAAGTTGGTTTTGTCTAAAGTAAAAATGAGCTGTGGAAGAGAATGTCTTGTAAGTAGTACATTTAAAATCAAATCTATTTTGATTTAGGCAAGAAACCAGCCTAAATTTCACTCTTTTATCTCTTACACCAGGAGTGCAAGTTGATTTGGAGAACAGATTTGAAATACTCTAATGGGAAAATGTGTTCCTTTAAAAATAGTTATGATCAGTTTAACAACATAGATGTTGTGAAAGGTTAGAAAAGCTATTAAAATATAATTTACACTAATAGAAGCAGTTAGCTTGCATTAGTTAGCTCACATATTCAAAACAAACAAGAAAAATCTAATGAATCAAAACAGAGTATGTACCCAATGTAACAGACTTAAGTTTAAATACTCACATTGTTGAACAGCTTATAAATACAGGGCAATGTCTAATTATGCAATCATGATAAGCCCGATAATTTTGAAAATGGCTTCTTATAGAAACTGTTGTCATGCATATGCCAGAACTGATAGAAAAATTATTTCTAATCGGTAGAGCTGTACAGAATTTGATCTCTATGCGTATAGTATTTAAAAATCTGAACTGATAAAGAGTAGTTGGCTAGTCATGTTACTTAAGCTGCTCCCAAAATAGCACCTTCCTTTTTGGGTAGAGTTAGGTTTGCAGCTGTTGTCTCTATCTGTTGTCTCTGAAGAAAATTTTAACATTAAGTGTTGCTGACGTCAATTTTTTTCTTTTTTTTACAGCTGATGTGGGCTTTGCCCCTGACAGAAGTTATTTGGTTCTAGCTCTGAGTTTGGAAGAAGTTGGTATATAGATTTTCCCCTAACTTTCAATTGATGTGTTTAGCTTTAGTGGGAGTAATACTATCACTTAAACCATGTTGTCGTCTCAAGGAGTTTTGCTACATCCCTATGGAGTGCCAATGATTCTGCCGGCAGCACCATACTTCGCTGGACTTGTTCAGGTAATGCAAGGCCGCTTCCAACAAGCAACTTAACTCTAGTGCACTTAGAGCAATAATTGGAATTTTTATGGTTGAGAAAGCAAACACTTTTAATACAGGCAAAAGCTCTCATGTAGTCAGTGAGAAGACAGTAGGAAATCAAAAAGATGGATCACCCTAATCTGTGTATTGACATCTCTCATGGCTGAATAAATGGTGTAGTTGAGCTATATTTGCTTGTATTGATTTGTCTGCTGTTTAACATTCATGCCTTTGCTTCACGAGGTTGACCACAGGGCAGAGGATTTGCTATCCATTCTAGGTTTCTGAGGGAGTCAGCATTCCCACGGCAGGTCAGAAGACAAAGTAACTTACCATGATGTGTTTAGGTTAAGTGTTTTAGCACAGCAAATAGGAGTAGTGTTAAATATGCATTACTTCATATATTATGCGTCACACGGAATGAAAAAGGGTTTGTGGTTTTGCGCGGACAGAAATATATCACCTGCAAAGAATATTTATACACATCCTATTAATTCCTTTGAGCTTTCAGAGTGTAAGATCTTGCTTCAGGGCAGGAGTTCTGTATATTTAGGAGTCAACTGGCAGCTACTGGATTGTTCTTGTGTTAGTCTTTGGTTTTCTTTTATTTTTATCAAAAAGTGGTGCTATTGAAGTTTTCTGTTAGACTTGGATTCTTAATAGATTGTGTAGATGCTAATTAAGCAATAAGTATCCTGTTGTTTAGAGTGTTAGAAGACATTAAGAAAGAAGTCAAATAACATTTCGAAGCACCTCTAAGTGACAGTAGTTAGATACTGTGCATTAACAGGGTCAAGATGTGTGTTAGGGCATTTCCGTGCTCTGCAAGTGATGAGGAAATCAGCTGTGAGGGAGAGGGAAGTTTTCATTCTGCTCCTTTACTCCAACACTCTGCTGCCATAGGGGCAATCCCAGTATGAAACAGGTGCTTTTCCATATAGGTCCCTTCAGTAACAGAAGACTGAGAGTTGTGTTCCTCACTTGAGGCTTAATATCAGACACAGCTGTCTAAAATAGAAATACAGCAGGGCACAGTGGCCACTACCAGGTGCTGCGAAAGTGTGTCTTGGGCGACATGCAAGTGAGGCTGCTTTTTATGCAGTGAGACACATCAAGCAGGCCTTCATATCCATTAGAATTTGGGGGTGAAGGTCGGACGCTGGAGCTCAGTCAGACCCTCTGCCATCCTGTCCAATAAATAATTACAAGCAAATCGTGCCTTTCACTCCATGCTGATTGATGTTGAAATTGCTTTTGAAAGTTCTCATAAGTTCCTGTTATAGATTAAGTGCCGGTGTAGGAAAAATAACTGCACCCAACTGAAATGGGTGAATGTAATCAGGTTTAATGGACTCGAGAGCTTGTTGGGAATTAAATAACTATTGATTTGTTGGAAAGTTGCTGTCATTACAAAATGCCACTCTGGACGCATTATCCAAGCAGATAGATTAGAAGAAAGGGCCCTTTGAAAATTTGGGATGCCTTATTTCAATCTTTTTCCTCTTCATTCTTTCCTTAGAAAGATATATCCAGGCCTATGGTACTCCTTTAGCCTAGATCTAAAATAATCAAGCAGTAAGAACTGCTGAAAAAAAAAAAAAAAGGTATTACAGATGCAGTTAAAAAGTGTTCTTTATATGAATACTTCTCTAGTCTCTTGTTTTCTCTCCCCCTGATGTCAAACCTAAAAATGGCATTTTGGAAACAAAGCACACATTTTTGTTGTTTACTTAGTGAGTGAATTCCAGCATTAAATGGTTTGACCAATTTGTCCCCCAAGATTTTACCTGCATTTACAGTGTCTCTGGTTAGCTTATGATGCCAGAGTGCTTTTTGTTTTTTCTTTTGGAGTAAATCTAAGTATCTAAAATAAATAATGCAAAGGACATTTGAGAAGAATATTTATATCGTCCTCTTCTAAGCAGTAATTACATAACTATCAGAACTTTAATGGAAATTTTCTTCAAAAATGTGCCTTAAAACTGATTATGTAAATTTTTTTTTCTGGGTTGCAGGTTGAGAACCACAACCCTGAACTATTTTTGAATATGAGACAGTTTTAACATTTTATAGGCTTATAAGATGGCAACTTATTTATTTGCATGGGTTTCTACAGAGAGTAGGTGTACCTCTGATAAGGGATTCCCCATGATTTCCCCCTGGTTTTGTTCCAAGGTTGCATATGAAAACAGTATAGAGTATTGCTTAGATATTTGAGGGGACTATTTGTTTTTGGGGGTTTTTGTGATTTGGGTTGCACGGTTGAGGAAGAGAGGTCTCTTTGGAGCAGTGTTTGTCTTCAGGGGTCCTGCACCTTCAAGACGTGCATGTTATTTTACTTAATGATGTGTATGTGCAGCCCACTCCAGCCTCTCCTCCTGAATTCAGCAGTGAACTCTGTCAGGCATCCTCTGCTTGCGTCTGTCACACCCTCCTGTTGTGGAGCAGGGGAATGGGTGACATCAGGGACAAACAAAGGGTGGATGCTGTGGGTACCTCTCTGGGCACGCCTCATATGAGCAGCCATGTGCATTTTCCTAGTTGCATGTATTCATTTGAGGAGATTTGTATTCCTTTTAGTGAGATGATGTGTTTGAGTGAGGTGATGGAAAGTGCAATGCATGTGTTCTTGGGGAGAGAGAGAGAAGGTCCACGGTTACAGAAATGTTGGATGTGTATCATATTATGTTAAATATTCTTGCAAATTTATTTTCCAATAAATAAATATACCATAAATAAACTTATTGGAATGATGGTCTATGACTTATTAACACATTTTAAAATGAGGAAAGTATCTTTTCCTCTTCTTTCTTTCTTCTGGGTAAAACTATTTGAGGAAAAAAAAATCACATGAAAGTACAAATAATGCATAAATAGCTTTATGCATCCTGTGGGTGGGGAGATATTTTCTGCCTTGGCACAAAGGACCTCCTGGTGGCTTCACGGGCTGTCACAGCCCTGCTGCCACGAGGAGCCAGGCAGGGACTGCAGCACAGCCACTGCGTGTGCCGAGGGCAGCAAGGCCCACCTTGTGTCAGAACTGCCCCGCTGCTTCTCCTGGCAAGGGAAATGAAAAAAATGCCATCTAGGATTAAGTGTCAATCCAGTAAGAGATTTCTTAACCTGCCCTTGGTTGCCATCCCAGTTTAGTCATTTGATTCCCATGGGGCAGCCCTTATGGCCGGATAAGCAGCGGAGTCAGGAGGGCGTGGGATGGAAAAGGTCCATCTGCCTTGGCCAGGGTGTGGGGCATGGACAAGTGGCTCTGTGCTCCTGTGCCACCTTGCAAGTTCTTAGAATAAATGTGAAACCAGGTTCCATTTGTCATTAAATTACAAAGCTGTTTTCTTGAAGGCTGCACTATCTCACAATTCAGAAAATGGTATGTTTTGTTAAATAATATCTGAGAGGTCGTGTTGGCTCCAGCTTTCATGGCTCTGAGTGCTTCAATTGCATAAAATCTTTGCAATTGCTCTGGTTACTTGGAATGTTACGTTTATGATAAAATATTTTGAAAGCACACATGCAATATGTGGTATTTTAATAATGGATGCTCAATTATTTATTACATGGCTGGGTTAGGTTGCTCCATTTCCATTTAGCAGAGAAAGAGGAGCTTATAGGCATTATCATAAAATTTATTAAAGCTGAAATTGCTTAGACTTTTCAGTAAACTACTAGAAAGCTCTAAAAGGAGACACAGTTCTATTTAATAGAAAATGTGGAACTTATTATAAAGGTGGGATTACTTATGAATGTTGTCAGTATTTTTTAAAGTATGCTTTTGTTTTAACATAGTGGCAAGAAAAGTTTTGCGAGTTCTGAGGGTTTAAGCTTGTTGTCCTTGTTAAAGACTTCAGCCAACTAAGCTAAAACCTTTTGTTCTGCTTTTATTTGCTTATTTATGTAGTGTTAAAGGGGAAGGTTGGAGAAGGAAAGTAGAAAATAGGCTGTTAATTAACTATTTTTTAATAAATTGGGATTTACTGTACTTTTAAGTACATCATTCTTAAGCTTAGATTATTCTTAAGATACTGAGATACTTTTTTTTTCTGTGCATCTGATTTTCCATAACTGGTTAACCAGTGTGTTTGACTGACAACTGAAAAACTGCTAATCTGGAGACTGTTCCATTTTATTTTAGGGCTGACAGAATTGCCTAGAATATGCTGTGAAAAGTAGTGGTGCAGACTTCATCATGGTGCCATCACTTTACCCATCTGGAAAATCCTTGTTTTAGTGCCGTGTTGGGAAGTGCTAGCAGTGGGTACATTCTGAATACTTGTAGGTGTTAGTGTGTTAGGCTACCTGCAAAATCACACTTGCTTTCTGGCAATCCAGTCTTGGGGAATGTTATCGATTTGTTGTGTCATCTTAGCCGAAAAAGGCTTTTGTAACTTAGTAGGTTTTATTTGAATAATACATTTGTAATAAAATGAGAGGTTTTAATTCTTGCAGTGTTGCCTGAAGTGGTATATGGTTGTTTCTGTTGGTTTTGGATTATGATCTGGTGGAAAGCGGAGCGTAATTTCTGTTTACATTGGCTGAATTGCCTCTTTGAAATGCAATAAGTAGATGATTTAGCTTAAATGCAGATTTATTCTGGCTTGATTGTGTTGTTCTGTCTCTCTTGTTACTAGTACTGTACTCCCAGTGCTTTGTGAGTGGAGGCTGAATATGTTTTACTATTGCAATCACTTTTCATCTGAGTGTGTATCTCATTTTGGTTTTGACAGAGCCTATCTAACATTTCTTCTTTCAGTCTGAGTTGCAAAGTTTTTCCCCCTTTTGCATCAAAAGTGCTTTTAGCAGCTGCAAAGTGGTGGTGTTAGTGATGAATATAGTCTGTATTATTTTTATAACTGAAAACTTTTGTAAACAATGTTTCCGTGTCTGGAAATCATAGAATCATAGAATTCTTTCTTGGAAAAGACCTCTAAGATTATCAAGTCTGACTGTTAACCCAGCATTGCCAAGTGCAACATTAATCCATGTCCTTAAGTGCCGCATCTACGCTTAATTTTTAATTTACCCTTTTAAAATACCTCCAGGGATGATGATTCAACCCTTTTCCTGGGCAGCCTGTTCCAACACTTGACAACCCCTTTCTAACATCCAATTTAAATCTCCCCTGGTACAACCTGAAGCCATTTCCTCTTGTTCTGCTCCCTGGGAGCAGAGCCTGATGCCCAACTGGCTCCAACCTCCTGCCAAGAAGTTCTGGAGAATAAAGTCCCCCTGAGCCTCTTTTCTCCAGATTCAAACCCCCACTCCCTCAGCTGCTCCTGGTGTTCTACAGCCTTCCCCAGCTCCGTTCCCTTCCCTGGACATGCTCCAGCTCCCCATTGTCCTCCTTGTCCTGAGGGGCCAGCACTGACCCCAGGGTGTGAGTGTCCAGCACAGGACAGACACTGCCCCGGCCCTGCTGGCCACGCTGGGACTGGTCATGGCTGCCTTCTGGCTCATGTTCAGCACCCCAGGGCCTTTCCCTTTGCACACCCTCTGCCCCTGCCTGCAGCTGCAGGGCCTTCTGGTGGCCAAAGGCCAGCACCCGGCCTTGGTGGCCAAAGGCCAGCGCCCGGCCTTGGTGGCCAAAGGCCAGCGCCCGGCCTTGGTGGCCAAAGGCCAGCACCCGGCCTTGGTGGCCAAAGGCCAGCACCCGGCCTTGGTGGCCAAAGAACACTCGGGCCTCTGCACCCTGTGGCCGCTGCTCTGGGCCCAACCAGCCTGGCCAGGGCCCTCTGCAGAGCCTTCCCACCCTCCAGAAGATCTTAGGTCCATGATGGTCCTGATGGTTCACGGTCCTGCACCAAGCAGGTCCATGAACTTCCTGAGGAGATGCTCAGTCCCCTTGTCCAGACCATGGATAAAGAGATCACCCAGAGCTGGTCCCGGTGCTGGTCCCTGGGGAACCCTCTGTGGCCTGCTCCAGCTGGAGGCAATTCCAGATCATGGATAAAGAGTTTAACCAGGGCTGGTCCCGGTGCTGATCCTGGGGAATCTCCTGTGGCCTGCCCCAGCTGGAGGCAATTCCGTCCCCACTCTCGGGGCCCTCCATCCCCCAGTGCTCCCTGCAGAGAGCAGCACACCCATCCAAGCCCCGAGCCCCTCTCCCGGACAGTTCTGGGGGCAATGATGTCTGTGTGGACACATTCCCAGCCTTTCCCTCAACCCTTGAGCAGATCACTGTAGGAGAAGATCAGGTCATCCAAGGAGGACCTGCCTTTCGTACACTTGTGGTGGCTGGGCCTGGTGGCTTCCTTGTCCTGTATGTGCCTTTTGGTGGCATTTGAGATGATCTGCTCTGTAGAACGTCAGATTAAACTGTTTTTCCTTTTAATCCATGGATCAAGCCGTGTAGCCAATAGGTATTGTTGGTGAAACCTGTCAGCTGCTCAAGAGGCTCCAGACAGCTTTCAAGTATTTGGTTATTGCTATTGCAAGAGTTTATTTTCTTTTAACTTGCCTTTATTTCTTGATAGTCAGTGCAGATATCATCAAATACCTGGTGAGCGAACCTGCAGGAGAGAGGGAGAGGGTAATGGCAATGGAATGTCTTTCCCATTGACCAAAAAGACAATTGTAATAAGAAGGATAGCCTGTCTAAATAGTTTTAGTTCAGCTAAGAAACAAGTGCTTATTCTGCCCTGCCATCTGCATAACTTTGTCTCACTGCCCTTAATTTCAGAAATCAATGGGTAACATAATTCCAATGAGTCAGGCAACACTGCCTTACCTCTTACTCTGTCACCTTGGTCAATGCTGTGTTATAGTTGGCTCTTTTTTTCTGTCAGATTTTAGCTGATACCCAACAGGCAGAATTTTTCTTTTTCCACTTTCGCATGTAAAATCAGTAATAGTGAATTTTAGACATGATGGTTTGTAATTATGGTTGTTAGCTGGTGTGTTGGATAATACACTCCAATGGAGTGTTTTAGTATGGCAAAAACTGGGTGAATCTGGGCCTGTCTGACTGCAGCTCCTGCAGGGTTTCTTAAGTGGAATAAATACAAGGATATTTGATTTTGTAGGAAAAAATAATTTCTAGAGATGAAATAGCTTTCATTAGGGTAAGTTCTATTGGTTTTTTCATCCCCTAAATTAGACAAAGCTTTTATGACTTGGATTCTCTGTAAAAGCAGATTGTTTAATTTGGCTTCCCCAGCTAAACGCCAGCAAGCTGATGCTGCTGTTTCCAAGGATCTGGAATTTCAGCTGATTTTTTTTCTCTTTTCTGACTCATGCATAATCATCAGTAATAAAAGTTCTGATGCCCAGATTATGACAGGAGATACAACTTTGAAGTTCCTTTGCTTTCAGTAGAATGATTCACAACTAATAGAAAAATATGCTTGTGCGTCTAAATATAGAACAATCATTTTAATGGAGTTGCCTTGAATATCTCACCTATTTACCCTCTGCTAAGTTATATCTTGTGTTACATGAGCTAATGGTAGAAACCCAGTTCAAATACATCTTCGGGCCTGTCTGCTTGCTTTCCTTTTTTAAGTGAGGTGTGCAGGTAACTGTTTGCTCTGACCTGGTTTCAAAGAGGGTGTTGTAAAAATATAGGAAATGTCTATTTCAGTAGATCAGGTTGTGGAAAAAAATATGGTAGGGACATAATTATTTAAAGTTTAAGTACTTTCACCTACACTGATTGGAGATGGCATTTAACTGCTCTGTTACAACCTGAGAGTGATGGAACCACACCTGGCAAATATTTGGCAGTCAGATAATACAGCTGCTTTAAGTTTATTAGCATCCGAAGGTTTCACAGATAATTTAGAAAATTTTGTGTGGTTTTTTTCAGTGTAGTAACAGTCATGAATTGGAAGTTGACCCAGGTAAATTTTCTGTGTCAAACCTTCTACTTATATTTCACTAGACTCAGGTTATTGTGGATTAGGGTAAATTCTGATATCCGTGTTCCTTTTCTTTCTCTAGTGGGCAGAGATGTGTGAGCCAGAAAGCTTGGAGAATGACTTAATCCTCAAATTATGATGGGTTTATTAAAACAGTGAAGAATATAATTTTTTTTTAAAAAATCTACATATTGTTTTATTGCTGACCAAACTGAGAAGAAAGTAAAAGTCTCTTGCCTATACATTCAAGAGTCAGAATGGTTCATATTGTCATTTTGAGACCTTGAACTAAATGAAACATGGTGCATTTCAAGGAATATTATTCATCAAGGAAATGTTATTTAGACTTTATTGATAAGAATCCTTCTGTAAAAGCAACTTATCTCTTAAGATAAAGCTAAAAGTACTCAAAGCAGTGAACTGATCTGTACTATGCTGATTTTTAAATTGCTTTTTAAAAAAATTCTGAGGGATTAAAATTATGATGAAATGCTTATTATCCCAAGGCTTTTTCTTATAGAGCTGGAAGTACACTTTTGTTGTGTCTCTGTCCTCATTTTGCCATATTATTCCAAAACATGGGCTGCCCTCCTCGATGCTAATTAGTAGCATTTAAAAATCATGGAGGAGAAAATGACAGTTTGTTTATATATTGGTTTACTGTGATAAATGTCTGGGACACTTTGCTTTCTCTGTACTATTTTAGCATATAGCAAATTCAGTAAAATGCATCTCCAGACTTCTTTAGACATGTAAGCTTCAAAAGATCCAGCCCAGGGAAGAGTGGCTGCCAAAATGCAAATCCAAGGGTTTTTCTGTAAATTACCAGCAACTGTGCAGGTACACATCAGCTGTCTTTATTTTCACTGACAGTGGAGCTGAATACGAGCATGTTTCAAACGCTTTGAGAACAAATCATGTTGACGCTTGAAACCAAGAAAAAGGAAAAAGGGAATTTCCAAACATTTTACTTCCATTCTCAAGAAAACCTTAGAGTTATGATAAATCAGAACCTAAACATGGGTGAGTGTTCCAAAGAGAATAATAAGAACAGGTTTAGAAAAAAACAGACAGGCTTTTAAAAAGCTGTAGCCCTGTAGTTGGTGAAAAAAAGAGATGACATTTAGTTGAGAAATAAAAGGTGACTAGAGGTGAGGGAAAGCACATCTTCCTGCATTTATGAATGATCCTGGAGATAATAATATAGAATGAATCATTCTTTCTTTCCCTGCTGGCCTCAGTGTGATGCTGACTTAAGTGAATTAGCAAACCTGAGAAGTCCTTTGCTACTCCCTGGAGATAACTTTGCTCTGTCAGTGCAGCTCAGGGGACTCAGCTCAGCTCAGCTGGATGCTGAACAGAGCCTGTGACACAGAACCTGCTTCAGCTATCTGAAAGCAGCTTGGAAGGTGTTTACCCTCTATGCAGAGTGGTTCCTTATTCTCTAAGTGTTGGATATGTATTTTATGTGTACAGGGTTTGTGTTGATGTTATTTTGTGAGAGTGGCTTTAGTGCTTGACCAGCTTTTTAGGTTTTTTTTTTTTTGGTTGGTTGTTTCTCTGATGTATTAGATTTTGCCTATGCAAAAAGATTTTAGGGATACATTTTTAATTTTTGAGAAATACAGAGCAGCTGTTTTTAATGAAATAAGCTCACTTTTGCTAGGTTTTCTTTCTCTTTGGCTTGGAATTGTTCTGAAAAATTGTATTTGATTTTTTTTTTTAAATTAATTTTCAACTTGCTAACAGTTGAGGTACAGAGAGAAAGTAAACCTCTACAACTGTATCTTAGTGCTCTGTAAGAATGAAACTATTTTCACTTTAGTAATTAAAAAAACCCACAAAAATATGAAAACTGTTTAGAGTCATCAAAAAGCACCAGGATAGAAGAGGATTCTGGCTACTTGTATACAAAAACCAGAAAATGCAAATTCTTAAGAAAGCCATGAGGATTGTTAACAGAACCTCAACCAAATTTGTTTGTGTAGAGACTGAGCCATACTTGAAAAGGTCTCATCCTCAGTATTTTAAATAATTTATATTCTGCTATGCATTGGTATCAACTAATTACTCCGAAGTAGTTTTTAAGTTGGTGGTACCTGGGCAGTGTCCTGTGTTGGGAAGCTGTGTTCAGGTTCACTGTTTGATCTTCATTCCAAGGAATGTTCCTTTCGGAGTGCAGCAATCTTTTCCACCTTGTCCTGAGATGGAAGCAGGGGAATGAACAATCTAACGTGTTCTGTTGTGACAAGTCACGCAAGAGTCTGCTCAGAGACGAGCATGGAAAACAGCACCAGCTTTCCTCTCACTGAGGGAAATGAAATGTAATTGGAGCAACCCCTCCTTCTGGAACATAGGAATAAATTACACTTTTGATTATTACTTTTTAAAAAAAATCTTATTCTAGACACCAAGCTGTACTAATTTTGGGGTGTTTTTTTCTTCTTTTTTTTGGCATGAAAAGCAAACTTGGAATCCTCAGTCTTAGCCTGTCTGTGACTAACTCTTAAAAATCTGTCTTCCATGTTCTCTTTGTCTTGTCTTTTTGTTTAAAACATAAATATCTGTCTCACTTTTGGCCACCCAAATACAAGAGGATTTGAGGCCAGCTGAAACACAGCACCTGGGGTTAGGCCCAGTTCTTAAAAGACCAGCCAGTCTTTGGCAAATTGTTCTTCCTGCTTGATTTTGCCCTGTTAGCTCAGTTCTGATGTTTCCCATTCATTTTCAAAAAGTATGTGCAGAAATGACTCAGTGCAGTTCCAAGTTTGTTTACTTGTTCAGAGCCTTAAATATAAAATAAAGGCAAGTATTGTGTGTAAGGATTTACTTCTGAATACTTCTAAAGGTTACCTGAAATTGTTGATACCCAAACAAATTTTTCAGAACGGATCATTCTGTAAGAAAAGAAATAGATGGATCGGTTTCATTATAGCCCTGGTCAGTGTGTACTGGGAAAGTGTCCTCACTGGCTCCTGGGGTGACTTATTTTGTAGACATAAGTTGTTAAAACCCACTCAAACCTTTGGAACGCTGCTGTTACAGGAAATGAAACCCATCCATTGCAGGCTTCTCCGAGTGCCATTTTTAACTGACATACTGTGCTGGATTGACTGAAGTGAGTACATGGGCTTTTTACTGCAGAGATGAATGTTTTTATTTTTATGCCTTCCCCCGTGAAGGAACAGTTAAAATCAGGCACAGGGAAATGTAACAGATGTTCATGCACATTTCCCATCTGAAAATGCCTTCCACTGGCCAAGACGATTGTTAGGCACAATTAAGCCCAGTATATACATCCTGTACTGTAAGCCAAGGTGGCTGAGGATGTTCCCAACAGGGGCGCACAGGTTTGGAAAAAAGGAAGTTTATAAGAACTTTGATCTGTGTGAAAAACAAGGGAGACCTGACGGAGCCTGTGCCCCCATGTACTGCATACCTCCTTAAGATACAGCTAGACTATATACAGCTATAGATTTAGGAGGCACTTTCAACCCATGAGCAAATTCCATATGCATTTCAGGGATGCTAACGCTTGAAATCTGATGTTTAGAGGCATTTGGTGTAATGTTGCCAACTGACTTTAAAAGCTTGCGATATTATGCCTTGTAATGTTCCACATTTGGTGTAATTGTCACTGTAATCAGCTTTATGATGGCAACTCTTTGTGGTGAATGCAGGGATATATTTTTTGAATATTATGTCTGAAATGTGAGTTACTTTTTGATTTCAGAGGTATACTGGTAGTGAAGGGAGGAAGGCAGTTCAGACTTTTGGACTCATGTATGAAATGTTTATGCAGAGAGTAGAATTTGTCATTTCCAATGGTGTAATAGCATCTACTGTTGAAAAAGACACTGAGAACCAAATGCTCTTATATTTTGTGATTTGTATTGTAATTGAACCCATTAGAGTTGGCCATTCTGAAAAGCATGCTTTCCTGGCAGAAAATTGCAGTGATTGACTATTTTTGTTGTATCAGAATATTATACAGACATTGTGAAAGTGTGTTGACCTAAAAATGTCAGTGGGTATTTCACATCAGTCTCCTTTTGTGTTTTGTTTTGGTTTTTTTTCCTAGGGTGGGGAGGGGTGACACAAAAATGCAAGGCAGACATTGCTTTTCTGTTGTGTAATGCCTGGCTTTTAATAATGTAAAAAGCCATGTGCCAGGTCTGTAAACAGAATCTGTAAGTTCTGGGCAGCCACTAAGTCTTTTCACTGAAATATGCAAGAGAATTCTAAAGCCAACCTCTTTGCTATTCCAGTCTTATTTTCCTGCAATGAGACACAAATTTACAAATCTTGTTTTCTTATCTTTCTCTGGCCTTAGTTTTCCATCTTTTTTATTTTAACTTCTTCTTTAGATGGATGTAAGTTGGCTTTAGAATCTCAGGTTATTTTTACTCATGGCAGAAATAGGGTGAAACTTGTCCTGAGTCTCATGTGCGGATGAGACACAGTTACCTGTATTTCACAGGGAAAAAAGTGGGACTCGTTTTCTGGAAAACATGATTTGTTCCTGTGGGGAGAGTATGTCTTAAATACCTCTTTGTCAGTCCAGTGGAACTGATGGAGTTCTGAGGAGTGCCTGGAACCTTGCTTGACACAGCATATGGCCTTTCTACACACCTAAAAATTATTCAGTGAGTGGTAACTTGTGGTGGCAATGTGTTTATCTCTGGTGCTCCTTCTCAAGCAGCATTGTCTTGTTTAAGTGGCTGTGAAATGTACTTTTTATATGCTGTTCAGCGGTCATCTTGAGGTCGCTGTAATCCTGGCTTAAGGTGTCTGCCTGAAATTTATCATTTGCATTATTATTGGTTGGTTCTTGCAGAACCAAGCTAATTTCTTTCTTTCTTTCTTTCTTTCTTTTTTTTTTTTAAATAAAATGCTTTGTCTAGAAGAATAATAGCAAAATGCTGAGAAAGGTATTTTTATTCTCTTGTTTCCAATAAGAAATGGGAGATCAAGGAAGGTAGAGGTGATGCTCTAAGTCTTATTTAGCATGGGAGAGATTATTTCAAAATATTCATAAACGTCTGGCACTGTGCTTTTGGACAGAATGGATGAGAATTTCTGGTTTACATTTTCATTTTGTTAGTTGAGTGCTTTGTAGCAATTTCTCCTCCCCTGAGTTCTGTAAGTCAAGATCAGATACCTGAAGCACTTAAAAGTGGTTCTGGGTCAGAGCCAGACTCTGTA
The DNA here is from genome assembly GCA_013397895.1 of Origma solitaria. Taxonomy (NCBI): domain Eukaryota; kingdom Metazoa; phylum Chordata; class Aves; order Passeriformes; family Acanthizidae; genus Origma; species Origma solitaria. The sequence continues at coordinate 2,072,696 of VZRL01003708.1, read as the reverse complement.
ATTATTCAAGCCTGTATTTCAGAGCTTTGTTTGATTTTGAGCACTGCTTTTCTAACACAGCAAAACAATCTGTCCAAAGCTTCATTTTCTTGATAATGTTCTGAAGACCTTTGTAATCTACAGTTTTCCTCAATGTTTGGCACTTTCGGAATGCTATGTTCCTTTACTACTTCTCACCACATTTTTTAGAAATGTTTTTTTCATCTAATTTGAAACACTTCTCTGTCATTAAATGGCATAACCTTTTCTAACCTTATAAATTAAAATTATCTTCTGGTCACTCTTCTTCCATTCCTTAGCAAAAGGATATGGTACGGCATCCACATCACAAAAATAGATTGTGAGTCGGGAATCAGACACCTTCAGAAACAGATCCCAGATGTATTTTTAAGGAACAGTGTGTGCTAGCAAGCATTTCAAGTCTTTCTGGAATTATTTCGTGAGAATGATGCCTGTTAGCTCCGGAGGTGGTTCTCAAATGTACTGCCTAAATGGTGTCTGTTTTACTGCCTGACCTAATAACGAAAGCTAAAGAATTAATTTGTCTGTGAATGTACTGATACTATTGCATTGTAAATATGTGTGAGGTTTACCACTTTGTTCTTCTGTGTGCTTACATTATTCTGCTTCAGCATTGTGTTTCCTTGGAGGGAAGGATAAAAGTTTTAAATGAAGAAAGATATTTTTTTGTTTTTATTTGCTAAATAACACTTTTGATTCAAGAATAAGATCAAGTAGTTAATGTTAATTATCCTTCACACCTTTTTGGGAAAAAACAGTGTACATACTTTGTGACTTTGTTTAATAGTTAGCTTTTGTACTCTAACAGGACAGGAGACTTTGATTATGTATTACCCAGTGCAGAAATAGAAAAATCAAATTGAACGTGGTATGGTTCTTTTTGTCTCTGTCTCAGGGCAGAACACTTTGTTAAAAATTGATTCCACACTCTTTGGTGAAAGCCATTTCTCTAATGTAACAAAACCTAAGGGGTTTTTGTTACCATCTTCTTTTATTATTATTATTTTCACTCTCAGAATTAGAAAGTGAATATATACATTTATACAAGGAAATTTCCTTGCTGTGAAGAGGGATTTCCAGTTCACGGGTTCAAAGATGTTCAAGCCAGGAAGGATCTTTATGATAATTCAGCCTGTCCCCTTGAATGTACATGCTCCAGAACTTCTCTTGGAGAGTGTCTTAAAGCAGACCTTTTGGAAGATATTTAATCTTGTTTTAAACATCCAAGTAATTTTGATTCCCTCGGTTTCACTGCTGCCCTACTGAACTGTTTGGATGTTTAATTACCCTTGCAGTTTGGACATTATGGGGCTCTATTTCTCTTTATTTCTGCTCCTGGCCACTGTTTCCTGCTGTGTTTTCTGTCTGCAAGATTAAAAATGCAAAATACCCTCAAACAAATGAGGAAGCCCTTGAAGTGTGCTACCTCCTAGAAGAGATATATATCAAAGACATAGAGGAAAACAGGGGAGGAAGAAACCTTGTGGAATCTCATAATCTACTTTTCTGCCTGAAAGCAAGATGAACTTTGCCTCTGTCATTCCTGAGAGACATTTGCTCAGCCCATTCGGGAGCAACAGGGACCCTCTAACCTCTGCAGGCATCTTAAACTTGCACTGGAGGGGTTTCTTTTCCCCAGTGTCTGAGTTAAAAGTCTTTCCTTGTGTAATTTAACTTCCCACTGTTTTATGGAGAGTGGCCATACAAAATGCATTATTTCCACCCTTTTCACAGTGGGCCACTATCTACCTAAAGATAGTGATGTCAACCTCGGCCTTCTCTCCTTGTAGCAGTGCAATCCTCATTCCTTCAACCTCCCCTTCTGGCGCTTATCTTAGCCTCCTACCGCAGCTGTGAGCCATTATGGGTGAGTTGTTTAGATCTGCAGAATTATTTAGGTATCTCATTTCTTTTCTTAAGAATATGAAGTGCAACTTTCCTTCAGATACCTGAAATGGGAGTAGGAGGTAATAAAATTTTGCTAGTAGATACAGATGTACGATGGGGAGGAGAGGTGAGAGTTAACAGTAAGTCATGAGACACAGAGCACTGTGAAGGATGAGTTTATTTTGCTGTTATTAAAAATTTCATTTCAGGATAATCCCTCTGAGACCTAACACGTTATTTTAAGAAAACCTTCCTAGAGCAGCAGTAAACAAGGCACAGTACAGTAGGTTCAAACGATTCATAAATGTTTGGATTTTTTTTAAACATCCCATTTATTGAGTCTATTTCTAATACAGCGCTGAAAGAAACAGCAATCATGTTGCCTATGTGTTTGCAAAGAGTGACATTTGTAAAGTAATCTATTTAAATAATCAGCACTCTGAAGTCTTGTCTGCCGTTTTTGGCTGTCAAATTTTGTGAAGTAGGAGGAAAACCGTTTAAAGCACAGGCTAGCTCTTTTCTGATTTTTGCATATCCCCTCTTCAGCAGCTCAGCTGATGCTTAATTTAGAGGTGCTGCTGTGTGTGTGACAGTGTCTGTTTGTGTGCACGGCTTGGCAAAGCACATATCCTGTGCCTCTGGATGTCCAAACAACAGGAGCATCCCCAGCTTCCATCTGGATGTGTTTGTTTACATCAGTCTCACAGGGCCCACATCCCATTACTGCAGAAATGCAGGAGGAAACCTCATTTTATTACACGGCCTTTACACTGACGCAGGGCACGGATCAACTCCTGCAGTCACAGGGTAGCTTTTTGCACCAGGACCGTGTTCAGTGCCGCCCACTGTCTGAGGGGACACCCTTATGGAGATCACAGCAGAAAGGCACAGATCTAGGTACAAGAGAAACGTGATTTTCTCTATAACCTCAATGCAGCGGGTAATGGTCATGATACATATTATTGGTGGGGACAAGTGGTTGTATGAAAGGCAAAAGGGTAAACAAAATGCACATGGGCTACCCTTGTATTACCTGACCTTATTTTTCCCTTCATAATCATCACCATACTTACAGAATTACTGTCTTAAATGTACAATTTCTCCTTTTCCCCTTTTTAATTTTTGAAGATAGATGACAAAATACAAAATATGAATACACCAATTCTTCAGTTCTTTTAAAGCCACAATTCTTTAAAGTCTTGTGTTACAAATTGTAGTTAATCAATATTTCATCTGACAGCCTCCAGTAAAGAAACATTTTGGCTTCTGTTTAGCAACATCCCTGTTCAAGGAGGTTCTGAAATTACAGTAAAGCCCATGCTGAAGTGCTTTGCTGGATTAGGATCCTAGTACTCAGCAGATACAATCACACTTTTCAGGTTTTCCCCTAGTGTTAATATTGATGATAGCATCTGGAACTCTGAAGCATGGATCAAAACTAGTCTGTGAGCAGGAAAAGGCAGAGAAGAGGTCATGGAAAAGAGATGAAGAAACACAAGGTGAAGTGAAATAAATGAGTCTTAGCAAGGTAGGATATATTTGCCAGTTTTAATTTCTATTGCTTTGTGTAACGTGACTCAAAACGCCCCATATGTGCCACATTTCTGCTTTGGGAAATCTTCTTGCCCTGAAAAACAACCTTGATTGGCTCTTTTTACTTATTTACTCACAAGAGTGTTCATGTGTTGAGGTGTGTGCAGCACAAAGAACCCTGTGAGCAAGTCAGGCTTAGTGAGTGATGGAAATGTGGGGGGACCTCACAGCCCTTCTTGAGGGCCTCCAGGTGACCATTGCCAAGTCTGGGTCTTGTAGAATTTACTGTGTAATTTCAGAGAAGAATGAGAGTTTTCCCCTCCTCTTAGTGGCCATCACTGCGGAGAGCTTGGAAAGGCTCCAGTGTGGTGAGAAATGTAGAAAGATGAGAGTGCCTTTTGCCCAGACATAAAATACAGGTGATAGAGCATCTTTTAAGGGAATATTTGTAGAGTTGATTTATAATTTTCCATTTGTATCATAAAAGAACAGAGGGGACTATAATAACAAGGCTGTGATTTCTTTTGCTTTGGGTTCATAATGATAAACAAGATTTTAGTCAATGTAAACTATCATATTAATGGCTTTAAACTGAAGAAGGGTAGTTTAGATGGGATATTGGGAATGAATTGTTCCCTGGGAGGGTGGGGAGGCCCTGGCACAGGTGCCCAGAGAAGCTGTAGCTGCCCCTGGATCCCTGCAAGTGTCCCAGGCCAGGCTGGACAGGGCTTGGAGCAGCCTGGGATAGTGGGAGGTGTCCCTGCCCATGGGAGTCTGGATGGGCTTTAAGGTCCTTTCCAACCCAAACCATTCTGTGGTTCTAGCTATAGAATTTTTCTGCAGTTTCTTTTTTTCCCTGTGATTTACCATCCCCCCCGTGCTGTGGTTTATGCATCAATGCCTGCATAAATAGGAAGTGATCCTTGTAATGTGGACAAAATCATGAGTGGAAGGCTGGAAACTCCTTTCAGTTTGCTTAATATGTTTTATATTTTCATTTCTTATGCATATATGTAAGGATGCCTGTGTATTCTATGAGAAAGATTTCTGTCTGGAGCATATGAGGAGAGTCCTGTTTCTCTTGTAACCTAAAGTGGATCATGTTTTTTCATGTCATGAAAGTTATCACAGCTGATTTCATCCTTTCAGGGACAGATTTTGAGATATTTGCATCTGTTATAAAATTAAAATACAATAGTGATGTATTGTGGCAGACTTGTAATAAGGACTTGTGTGTAGTTTTAAATTCTGTGGATAGTGGGGATGCAGGACAGTTTTTTCACATTTGTATCTAGATTTTAAGCTATTTTGTAAAATACAAAATCTGCTTGTAAAGATAATAAAATACTTGATAATTGAAGATTGTAGTGAAACTTCTCAGAGTTTACAAGGATTTTAAAACCACCAAAGATTTGGTAGGTGCTTAAAAATTGCCATTACCCAAATGCTCTTTATTTCAGGTGGGGTAGGCATGCTCTTTTTTTAACTTACCATGTTTATTATCACCAGCGTGTGCTTAAATCACGCTCTGTACTCACTGAAGCTTTACTGAAGAATGTCAGTCAATAGTTACAAAGCTGTCAAACACTTTTCCCTAAGTTTAATTTACACAGGCACCTCAAGAAGAAATTAATGAAGTCCTGTTTCACTGCACATTTGTAGCCATTTTTAATAAACTTTTAGGGATTTGAAGCACTTTCTGTGCAGTTGCATTTGTTTCTGGATTATAAAATATATAAAAGCTTCGCCAGCCTTGGCAAAATGAGGGGAATTGCAGTTTACAATTTTTTGTGGCAAACTTTCACTTCAGGTCGGTGATATGTGAATTTACTCACTTATTTATTATAGCGGTGATAGATTATTCTCACTTCTACTTAAATTTGACAAGCTGCGCAGTGCTAAACCCTGCTAAAATGGTGCAAAGACCCAATTACATAAACTACAAAGGCATGCAAGAGTAAGCAAAGAAAAAACATATAAAAGGATTAAAGATCAAAAATAGAATGATTACAGTGAAACTGCATTAGGAGACATCAGGCAGGAAAACATGAAAGAATTAGAGTATGAAGAAGAAAGCTTTATAAAGCTTCAGAAAGTTGGCAAACATATTTTTAAAATTACTTCTGTTAACTCTTTATATTAGAATGAAAATTGTTTATTGGGAAAGTACATGTTTTTCAGTGTCATAATGAACTGCACTTGAATTTTATTCTTTGTGTGTTTTGTTTATGGAGTTTGTGGTTCACCTGGAGAGCAGTGGTTGCTGGCTTTAACAAAGGATTTTAAAATTCTGTTTTTAATTTTAAATAATACGCCATGGAAGATTTAAGAAGAATTGCAGAATGATTTTACCCTTTTATTCCTTCTGTGGCTTTAAATGCTTGTTTTCCAGCTAATCCTTATTTTCTTACACAGTAGATGTGATGTTGCAGTGTCTGGAGAGTGCTGAAAAATAGTGGCCCCGGTCAGGAATGAGCAAGGCATTTGGCCCTTACTTTTTCTCTTACAAATGACTATTGTGCAGAATTCATTTTCTTTGCTCAGGGAACTGGGAGAATGGGATAAATGAAAAATAACCCTTGCAGGAATAAGACTTAATTCATTGCAATTCCCCCACGTTCCCTGGAAGAACTAGACAAAGTACAGACTCCTACAGTATTGCTAAAAGGATTTCTGTATTTCCCACAAACAGGGCTGCTGCTGGAGTTAAGAGAACCAGTTCAGTTACTGATGCAGGTCACAATCACAGTAGGTCCTGAATGTCTTTTAACATCTAATTGACAATTCTAAGAGGGCTTTCTTTAGATAAGCCTTCAAAATACCGAACAACTTTTGTATAAATCAATACTTGCCGTGTATTTGTGGTCAGCACCAAACCCCACTCCTGTAGCGTTTGATCTGGACTTATTATTCTGGTTTCCCTTTCTACCTGCTGGACCAGTTTGGGAAGGGGTGAGAAGAGTTGTGATTTTTT